>CAJNJA010031265.1:11168-25721 GCA_905231915.1 Symbiodinium necroappetens
ATTTATTTATTTATATTTATATACAACATGAATAGCTAGTTTCCTTCCTTCCCACTTATATTTCTTACCTACTATATATGCACATATACTTTCATCACACCTACTCGCACAAAGAGACACATCTTTGTGTGCGGGGCATTTTGCGTGTAAGTGGCCGTCTACATTCGTCAGGGGATGGGTGTCACATTCCTTGCAGGATGGCTCGCCAAGAGTTGCAGCCTGTCAGTCCGAAGGCCCACAAACTAAATTCAAAGCAGTACCTGTAGTCTCCATTGTAGTTCCTGTTGTTGGTGTAACCAATTATATATATATATTAATTATATATATATATATATATCAAGGATTTTAGGAGGTATCCCCAAAAAGGAACTACAATGGAGACTATAGGTAGAACCCAAGGCCAGTAAGTCCTGACTGACCACTCTTCCGAAAATACTATTCATGGTCCTTATTTCTTACCCGGAATCCTTGCTTTCCAAACAGAACAGGCTTATACGGCGATATGCACCAAAATCGTATATTCAAGCATCAAGGCTGTGATGTTCGAACCCTTTCAAACCAGATAATGCGTGTCAAAGTATTAGACAAGGCCGGAGCAGGAGGTCACAACTCAACTAACCGCCTTCAAAATCTTACACACCTACGAATGACGTATATATAGATCCCTATAGTAGGTTTTGCACGACCTCTCAACCCCAAACCCAGATACCCCCCCCTCCCCCCCCAAAACAAAAAAACGAAACCCTGCGCAACCCTAAACCCAGGGTTCCCATTATAATTTCAAGGTATACTGTATTCCTTAATTAAGGGATATTGGAGTCTCTGGGACGCGGCCCAGGTGACGACGGATCCCGGAGTCCCCGAAGCCCAGGCCGGGGGACCTAAAGCTGAAGCGCTTTCTGTTGGGCTTTAGGGTTGGTTTAGGGTTTAGGGTCTTGGTAGATTTTAGTTCTTTGGGGTCGTATTTCTTGAATAGGGTTTTTTGTGTGGTTTTGGGGTTCAATGAAATAGGTTCCATACGGTTTGGGTGGGATTTTAGGGGGGCTTTGAGGGCTCTGGGTGCCTTGGGCTTTATGTTGCCCTCTTCCCTTGTCAGCAATCTCATTTGTTGGATGTAAGCTTTGTTTAATTCGATGGTTTCTCTCTCTCAATGCCTGCGAGCCTGAGGCGGCGGCGCAGCCAAAGAGGAGGCTGGCGCATGGCTATTTTCAGTCTTTGAACATACGGTGTAAGCAAACGAACAAACAGCGAATTTGACAAACAAAGCCATAACTGTGCAGGTATGTCCATGCATGTCAGGTCTAGATGCATACCTTGCAAATTACATTTACATGTACAATATGTGCGTGTGTATACATGTCTGCACGTACAGGATCTGATCGCCAGGACCTCTGACCGTCCGTCGGTCATTGTCGTGTTTCAGCTGGCGTACAGGAGTTCGGGGTGTTTTTGGCTTCGGCAGCGCTTTGCAGTGGGCTCCAGCAAAACAGCAGGGTTGTGATTTTGCTGCTGCGAGTGTCAGGGGGGAAGGAAAGGTTGCCTTGCAGGGTTGGGATGCCTTTGTGAAGGATATCTGGGTAGTTCTCTAAATTAAGGTCCCTTTTAGGGTCCTTTTTATAAGGGCGCCTGTACTATATTGGGGACCTAAAAAGTCACCAATACTTTAGAGAACTACCCACGTTCTTTTGATCTGAAGCCCAAACACGCCGAACCTAGGCCTCTCGAAACTCGAAGCCGGAGCCTTGCCCATAAGCCCGTTTAGGGTTTAGGGTTCAGGGTTTAGTGTTTAGGGTTTAGGGTTGGGAGACAGCGTCTAAGTCACAAATCCCACCCTCAAGACGTTCTGGACGAACAATTGTCATTATGACTGTCCATGACACAGGCCAAATGTTCCCACTAGTGTTTCCCCTAAGCCACATGTAACCCTAAACCCTAAACCCACGAGTGTTTCCCCTAAGCCATATTATATATCATATGTCTTCTCAGCTGGACAGGTGACCCCCGGGAGGCCCGTCCGAACTGGCTTTAGGAATTAGGGTTTAGGGTTTAGGGTTGGTCACATGCGGCTTTGCATGACTATGACTGCGTAGGATTGCACAGCTTTTTTTTGGGGTTGGGCATTAGATTTCGATGCTCTGCGGCTTAGGCATCGGGGTAGGGGGTTTAGTGTTGAGGTTTCAAGCTTTAGCTGCTGGGTCATACTTCTCAGACTAATTCAGTCAGAAGTCAATGGTATTCGGGATTGTGATGCCGTGATGGTGTAGACGTTTGAAAGTACGGGCATGTTCTGGGTTTAAAGCGAAAGTCTTAATCTAGCAGCAGTACCCAAAATACGAAGGACGGCAAAGGCCACACCCTGCCGGGTTGATACGAATTTCTGGTGCTGCGGAAATGTACCGAAGGTTCCCCTGGTGCTGCACTTATAGGGATGCTTATCATAAGGGTTCTATCATGCAGGGTCTGCATATAAGGATCCTTCATTTTCGCGACGCGCATCATAACCCGTGGCTTGGCTTTATGGCATTTTATGGCACAATGCATCGCAGCACCTGAAAGCCCAAACCTTTACAGGCCAAAACGGCTAAAACTCCAAAACAATGGCCCCTTAAAATTGCAAAAGTTATAGCCCCTATACACTCTAAAACTGAAACCCTAGGAGTTCCAGAAATCCTGATCCTTTGGCCCTTGACCGTAAACCGTACAACCCAAACCTTAGACCTTGAATCCCAAAACCTGACATAAAGCAATGAAGAAGGCAACAAAATAGCCCGAAACCCTAAAGAGAATGTCCCAAACTGACCTCGCTTGTGGGCATAGATCCTTAGCCATGCGAGAGGGGAAAAAAGGCAGAATGTCAATCACCAGGGCAGCCAAAGAGCCGCTGCGGCAAAAGCTTCGGAGGCCAAAAGAAGAGGTCTAAAGTTCTGCGCTCAGGGCTTATAGGCTTATAGGGTTTAGTTTGTGGTTTTCGGGTTTAGAGTTTAGAGGTCTACGGTTCTTGACTCAGGGTTTGGGGTGGAGGGTTTGGCTACCGGACTTTGGGCTTAGTGTCTCGTGTTCGAGGTTTCCGGTTTAGCTTGGACCTAGACCCACCCCTTCTCTAAACCTCACCGCCATCTATCTTCCTGGTCGGGGCGCTTCATCGACTTCGACCAAGACTTAACAACTTCAGATCATGAACCTGCCTCCCTAGGTAAAACCCCAGGCTCGCACCTTAAAAGCCCCCTTGACGCAGTTAGCGCTCAAGGCTGAGGGACCACTGTCGCTTCAGGATTTGGTTGGGCTTAGGACGACATACACGACCGTGAGGATGTGTGCTTATATGTGCCTTGTCTCGATAGCACCTGGGGTCGAAAACTTGCAGGGCATTCTCCTGGACGAGTAAACCGTTTTGCTGTTTGATCGCTTGGCTAGATGCTCCACAGACTATACGCCCTGAGCAGGCAAACTTATGCACTACAGTGGCTACAGAACCCTCATGAAACCATGCCAGAGTTGAGGGTAGAACCTTATGAAAGCCTTGAAGTCTAAAGCCTTTCAGAACCCTGGTAGAAGCCCTTCATGGTGACAGGTGTCTGGGAGCTTGCTGCAGCAGGCCACCTACGGGAGAGCTTTCAGGACATGGGTTTAGGGTTTAGGGTTTAGGTGTCTGATGTAGGATGTTTGTTGCCATTATTCTGCCCAAGACTACAAGTCAAAATACACACGCACCGGCTGCCTTCAGGAGCCCCACATCAATTTCAACACCAGCATCTAAATAAGCAAATACATATGTATACAAATATAGACAGACACACACACACACACACACGCACATTAGAGCCACAACGTAAAACACTATCGTGCGCAAAGCCGTGGCAAACTCACCGAGAGACTCCGACCATCCTTCATCCAAAGACCGAGGTCCCGGATGTTGGAGTTGAAGGATACCTGTAGTCTCCATTGTAGTTCCTTGTTTTGCTTTAACCAATTATATATTAAGGGTTTTATAAGGTACAATGGAGACTATAGGTATCTGTTAGTTGAGCGGACTGCAAGGGTCTGCACAGTATTGTTGGAGGTTGAGCTAATGATAGAGGCTGCTCTAAATTAGAACTCTGACCCACCTTAGGCAGGCACAGGTGTAAGAGCTTGATATCAAAGTCGAGACCCCGTTCAAACAGCCCGAAAGCCTTAAACTGGCTCAAAACTCTAGACCCATAGCTCTCCAACCACAGCAGACTTCTCTGAAAGCTCCTCGAGAGGCTGCGGAGACTCTGCAGATGTCCAAAGTTTCGATGCTGCGCCACGGGCTCACACTAGGTTCTCGTTATCAGGTATGCAAAAAGGTCGAAGGGACAAGGGGAGCTGTGGCATCTGATGCACTGATTATAGGGTTTCGGGTTCAGGCTTCAGGCCTCCTAGGTAGCATGGGCTCGGAACGATCTGGGAGGTTCAGACAACAACGTCTAGAAAACAGCGTTCTAGGTAATGGAAGGATCCTTTTCTACATATCCTACCAGTAGGGACCTCTGTTTCTACGATACAGCGCGTCCTGACCATGTCCACTTCAGAGGGGTCAGGGCTGGATCGTTTCGGCTTGACAAGAGCGCATCGAAACCCAGAACAAACCCCTTCTTCCTGCGCCCAGAACATACCAGGCTCCTCTTGAGGCAGCGGCCCTTTGACTATCCTGAAGAGACCACACTCTACAGGTCCAAATAGCCTAAGAATTAGTCGGAGGTACTTCGGCATAGGATGGCAGTTTCGTAGGGTAGTAGTTGATAGAGTTCGGCACTGGGACCCTCAGGGTCATGTTCGCCAGCCGATGAAGTTACATCTCCAACCCCGGCCAAGCTTGGCGTAGTCACTTACCCTAAACCCCCAAACCCCTATAAGCCCTAAACCCTAAACCCCTAAACCCCTAAACCCTAAACCCTAATTATAGGCTGAAGCCTTAAGTATCCGAGCCCGAAGGTCTACACGATGCCGTGCTGCTACTGCTTCATCCCGGATCAGATGATCCGGAAGTCAGCGGCCCAGACCTTCCAAACACATTTGTCTTTATAGACGCCACTAATACTAGACCATACTATAGCATACTACAGTGCACAGTGCACTGTATTGTGTTATACTAGTTATATCATTGTTGCAGTGTTATATTCCATCATATTACTGTCAATTCATCTCCAGGAGCTCTTGTCTCCGACTCAGAGGCTTCAGGACTTCCATACCACACATGATAAGGAGTTATTGAAGCCCTACACCCTGTATGGTACGTTACTGTGCAAGTTTGTCGGTGCAGTTTGCGACCTGTGCCTCAAGCGTCGGGTTCAGTGTTTAGGGTCGCTCTCGTCTTGAACGTGGGTTTTTGTCCCATGGCTTTCTGTGGAGAAAGCAGCCCGTGATTGCAGGTGATGGCCATGATCATGCTTGTCCTTTCTACAACTACTTTAGTCTAGTCCTAGTAGTCGCCCTTTAAAGCGACTACAAGCAGCGCTGCATGTCTGAGCTCGCAGAGCCCAGACAGGTTTAGGGTCGCAGAGATAGCTCCATTCCCATACCCTGGAGCACTCAAGTGTCTGCACTCTGACAAAGAAGTGCCCTGTCGCTCTCCCGATTGATGAGTATCTGGGGTCATTAGCTTCGATGCCTTTCCCAGCTTTCATAGCATACCTCATAAAGCCTTGTAGAAAAATCCCTAGTGAACCGTAGTTAAACTCTTCAGCGCTCTTGAACCTACTGCGACCTGACCTCCACCGGATGTCGCAGGGAGGTGCTCATCGCGCGATTGCGCAGTGCGGGCACTGGGAAGCAGGTCAGCATGGCCCTTGTCGAGGACCTTGCATGGTGCAATCATTTGAGTCTTCGTCGTCATTATATGGGTTTAGGATGGGTTTGGGGTTCAATAGTTCGTCATCAGTGTCTTTATCATGGTTTCCATGGCCGTCAGCTGAATGTTCTTCCATTGCAGACGACTTGAAAATAGGGTTTGGGTTTAGGGGTTTAGGGTGTAGGGGGTTTAGGGTTATAGGGGGTTTAGGGTTTAGGTAGCAGCTGATTTCCGGTTCCGGAGTCAAATCGCCTCAGTGTGGCACAAAAGTGGGAAGCTTGAGGGGCATCCGCGCGCGTGGAGCAGAAACTCCGGTACGGGGCCTTCAGAAGGCTAGTAGTTTGCACTATTAGGTGTTTTTCGGGTCTCATGGAAGCATAGCTAGCACATGCCGGCGCAAATCGCAGAACTCCTATGACCGACGCAATGCGAATCTGTCAGGCCTGCATTCCCGACGTAGGCGACCCTTCCTCACTTCCTTCAGCCCTCGGTTGCAAAGATCTTCACTACAGAGACAGAATCCACAAGGGCCGTTTCAATGGTGCTATTTCCGAAACAACAGTACTTATGGAGTCAGGCGATCTATCCTCGGAGCTTGGTTGGAGAGAAATCCTGCGGCAGGTGCCCCAATTGTCCAATTCATGTTTAGCGCAGGCAATCGCAGGCACGTCTCGGCTCGTGAGAGCTTGGCATCTACTCCATCAGCATGGCACGCCGTAGGTTCTTGCTTCTGTGGTGTGCCCTTAGTGCCCTTGTAGCGTTACTGTCGGCCAGTGTGAAGCCTTGCAGGAGTTGGATCCCCCAATGCAGCTCATGCCATTCCAAAAGGGCAGGCTGCTTTGCTACGCAGGAGCTGGCGTCAGCACGAAGCCCTTTTCCTGTCCAGAGGCAGGCAGTCTCAAGTGAAGAACTGCAGCCTGCAAGGTTTCGATGGGCAAGCGAGTCTGGATGGCATCGAGCCTGGAAGATACTGAAGCTCCGATATGGCGAGCAGTATGATGCAAGCAACATGACTTGGGCGTGGTGGAGAGCTAATATCAATCACAAAACATCGAAAATCGATGTGACCTGCAAGGAATGTGGCCATCGCTCAAGGAGCACTTCACTGAACAACTTGCGATGTGGTCGAGCACCTGCATGTTTCTGTAATGGTGGCGTTCGCTGGTCGAGTAGGGAAGGGCATGCTCGTTGTCTTTCGATGCTGAAGCTCCGACATGGAGAGCAGTATGATGCAAGCAACATGACCTGGGCTTGGTGGAGAGCCAATATTAAGCATCAAAATTCGAACATCGATGTGACTTGCAAGAATTGTGGCCATCGCTCAAAGAGCACTTCACTGAACAATTTGCAGAGTGGCCACGCACCTGGATGTTTCTGCAACGGTGGCGTTCGCTGGTTGAGTCGGGAAGGGCATGCCCACTTTCTTTCGATACTCAAGCTCCGACATGGAGAGCAGTATGATGCAAGCAACATGACTTGGACGTGGTGGAGAGCTAATATCAATCACAAAACATCGAAAATCGATGTGACCTGCAAGAAATGTGGCCATCGCTCAAGGAGCACTTCACTGGACAACTTGCGATGTGGTCGAGCACCTGGATGTTTCTGTAATGGTGGCGTTCGCTGGTCGAGTAGGGAAGGGCATGCTCGTTGTCTTTCGATGCTGAAGCTCCGACATGGAGAGCAGTATGATGCAAGCAACATGACCTGGGCTTGGTGGAGAGCCAATATTAAGCATCAACGTTCGAACACCGATGTGACCTGCAAGAATTGTGGCCATCGCTCAAAGAGCACTTCACTGAACAATTTGCAGAGTGGCCACGCACCTGGATGTTTTTGCAGCATGAAGACAGAAGCGAAGCTGAGACGTTGGCTGTGCGCGAACTACCCGGACTGCACGATTTCGTCGCAGGTGAAGGGGTGTACGAATCCAGACACTCAGCGGCCCCTACCGTTTGATTTTGGCTTATACCACGACACCATCTTAATCGAGCTGGATGGTGAGATTGGACACTTTGGCCGTGGGTGGGGAGGGGCCGACGACGGGGGAGTGCCACAAAGAGACTTTCAGAAGGAGCATTGGGCGATGCAACAAGGCAAAGTCGTAGTGCGGTTGTTGCAGACAGATGTGTATCATGATCGCTGGTCCTGGGAGGATTTTTTGGTATCAGCGATACAACATGCAACATGTTTGGCTCGGCCCTTTGTAGTCACGCAGGATGCTTTGCAGTATAAGTGCGGCATTTATCGCAGGCTGCGTAGCGACCTGACCTGCAAGAAAAGCTATTTCCGACCGAGCCACATCCCCTACCTGCAGTGTGGATTTGGGGGCTTCCGAAAATAGGGGACCCTAATATAGTACCCTGAATAGTAGGATCCTTATCAGAAGGACCCATAATTCGGGAACCCCTAATTTTCGGAAACTCCCATTTATCAGTGCTCAGGCTGTCAGGGCCAAAAAGGACAAAGCTACCTCGTGCTCGGAGCCTGAGCCGCTTTGATGCTTCATCAAAACAGGGATCATGTCACCCAGGCCTCCCGCGCTCCACGAAGATCTGCTCAGGGGTTCTGTGCAATAACACCCTTAGCATCAAGATAGCCCAAAGCCTTATACTATAACGTCTTTGGGCTCAAAAGCCTTAAAATATGAGTCCTTTTGACAGAGACTACTTGCCCTGTCCACCTCCGTGTGTTTGTCTGGTGTGCACTCTCTAATTTCGGGGTTAATTATAGGGCTTGCCTTCCTTTCTCCCTATGATTTGGGCCCCTGGACCTGTTTCGAGGCAACTCTGCCCGGAATTCCCTATTTTTTTATTAGTCTACTGATTTATTGTACAGAAGTTTACTTAGGCACCGTCTTCTGGCAGGAGACTTTGACCGCAGATCGCGAGAGGATGGCAGCCTTCAAGAAGAAGTGGCGCTGGAGCCCAGCGACAAGCGGAAGTCTTGCAGCATGAGGCTTAGGATAAGGACTCGACTGGAGCTCATGATTCTCGGTTTTTATGGTGGCCCGTTTGAGGTGGCTTAGGCTTGCAAGTCGTTTCGTTGTGGGGCACGGGTGTCTGAGACCCTGGGAACCCGAACCTGCATTCAACCCATAGGACGAGTCGACTGCTGCATCCTGGCTTGAAGGTTTGAGGCTTCTCTGGCGGTACTAAACCCTAGCTTAAGCTACCACAACCTACTTTCTTGTAGGTTCCTATTATAAACCCTCATATGGGATGTATAGGGACCCTACAAAAAAGTAGGTTTTGGTAGGTAAAGGTAAACCCTAATTAAACCCTAAACCCTGACCCTAAAACCGGCTCGGGGTCTATGGGTTTAGGCCGGGGTGCTCACGTTGCAAGCAAGGGAACCCGTAGTTCTGCACTCGTGGTCCGGGCAGCAGCGCGGGAAGCCCTGAGCCCGAACCGCCAAGGCTATCTTGAGCTTCGGGCTTACCTGGACCCCAAAAGCATATAGAATAATAGCCTTTTATGGGTTTTGGAACTTTTGGGGGTTTAGGCACACGCGTACGTTCGATCCTTTAGTAGCCACGAGTGCTGCTGGAGGGTTGACTTGCTGTCTTGTGGAGTTTCCCGGCTGGTTGCGAGAGTCCTGGATGGAAAGGTACAAGCCTTGATAAGACATAGAATGCACATCACATCATCAAAAGTAGGAGTAGGATACTTACTGGGTTCATAAAAACACCAGAAATGAGTACATGCAGAAACACATCAATGAAAAGAGGAGTAGAATACTGACTGCATCATTCAATAAAAAAATAGAAATGATTACGGCAACACGTGAATCAAATGACCGTAATCATGACGAGTAACAGAAGTTGTTGTCGGTAGGAAGAGGCAGCCTCCAGCTGGCTGCACACGGTGACCCACATAATGTCCTACAGGCCTAATGCCTTGAAGCCGCTAACCCGCCCAAAGCGCCAAAGCCCTACAGTTTCAAAGCCCTGAAACCTTAGACCCTTTGACACCTTTAAACCCTAAACCTAAACCCTAAACCCTAACACGGAGCTTAACAAAAACACCTAAAACCCTAAACCCTAGTTTTTGAAGTGAAGCGCCTTTGAAAAGGCGCAGTCGCTGCCGCGTTGGGGCCTTGTTACGAGGTTGTCTGTGGAGGAATTTAGAGTGGGGCTTAGGGGCTTGGGGTTCAGGGCTCCTTTAAGGGATTTATAAGGGTTCTAGGGATTTTGGATCGGATTTTTCGGGCTTGCACTTCAGGGATTTCGGTTCAGGTCTTGCGTTGGTGCAGGAGTTTGACACAACAAGCTTTCTCTTTCTGAAGATTAGATATCCATGCTTCTGGGGTGCATGGTTTTTGGTCAACTGCCTCCTGTTACGGTTCTTACCGGAAGCACTGAGTTAGGGGTCTGGTTCAACCTAGCTACAAATCGTTTAGGGTTTAGGGTTTAGCCTCCGGGCGAAGTGGAAAGCCTGTTGCAAAAAAGGGTTTAGCGTCAACATAAAGCAGCTTCCAGAAGCTTTAACTCGGATTTGTTCGTGTTCTTGCCGCGCTACAACAGAATTTCGGTCATCCTGTTACTACTGTTGCATCCCCGGGAATGTAGTCAGGGCCACTCCAATTCGGGATTGTGAGTACAGCGACAAGTCATGACAAGTCTTGCTTATGCTCGGCGCCCCCCACCAATTTTCACAGGTTATCTGCACATCTAACCTCCGGTGATCCTGAGTAGAAGCGACATCTCAGATATGCCCGTACAGCCTATACCGTAAACCATGAAACCCTCGTCCGACCCATGAATGAATCCGTGCCGAGTCGAAACCCCGATCGCCTAAACCCACGTAAACCCTAAACACGGTTTAGGGTTTAGGGTTTTAACTTTAACCCTAAACCCTAAACTAAGCCCTAAACCCTCGATCCCCTAAACCTTGAACCCTAAACCCTATAAAGCAAAAAGCACCAGCCCCCAGATGTGCTACTGCAGCTGTTGCCTTCTTCTGCTTGGAGGGTGCCATCCTCGGACAGCTACGAGTTTTGGGTTTAGGGTTTTGGGATTTTTAAGGTTTATAGGGTTTAGTTTAGATTCAGGGTTTTGGGGATTTAGGGGAGAAGGGTTTAGGGTTTAGTGGTTTAGGATTTAGGGTTTAGGGGTTTTGGGTTTTAGAGAACGAGCGTTGCGTCTGACGGGATCCCCTGAGCACGCGAGAGAGAGAGGGGTTTTGGGTTTTGGGATTTAGGGGAGAAGGATTCCCTGAAGTGTTTGGACGTCTCAGGAGTTGGGGTTCCGTGAACTTTTCGAGCTCCTTTGAGGGATCTATGATGGTATCGTGCAAGGTTTTGGGTTTTAGGATTTCAGGAACGAGCGTTGCGTCTGACAGGATCCCCTGAGCACGCGAGAGAGAGAGAGAGAGAGGATTTCAGGGTGGGGTGTGCATATGTGCAAAGTTCAGGATCTGTGCTTTGTGGCTTGGGGTTTAGGGTATGAGTTTCATCATCAGTGTGCTGCTGCTGCTTCCAGTCTTGTTCTCGCAGTTCTTATTCTGACTTCCACGGGCCAAGCGAGGTGCCAAAGCGCGTGTGTAGCGAGTAGGTTCAGGACCTATAGAGTTTGTGGGCCATTGAGGTGGTGTGGGCATTTAAGGCAATTTAGGGGTTGCGGCGATGATGAACAGCTTGCTGGCAAGGCAGGAACGGTTAGGGGCCTTGCATGAAAAGTCCTGAACTACATTCCCAAATCATATACTAAAGGTCCAAAGCCCTAAAGAAGGGCTCGAGATGAGGGCATAGGGCGCATGTGCAGACACAGCACGAGAGGCACGACCGCGAACCCCCAACCTCCGAACAGTCCGTCTTTAACCCTGCGTTGCCTTATGTCCTGTGTGCAAAGTTGGCTGTGGGATGCTTTGCCTATGTTTCGGCTTGGAGGCACTGTGGTTGTGGTCGGCGGGATGGTGTCGTCTTTTGCGGAATTCATCAGCCCAGACCCGTACTATGTATCATAACGACCTTTACGATTATCATGAAATTTTCGTGCTTGGTTATGAGTCTTGTTATTTTTGCTTCTGCTTGTGGTGCTGCTTTCTCATGACCGCTTTTTCGCTTTACGCTTCTGTTTGGTCGGCGCGATGCTGCCAACTCCAGTGCTGTAAATCATTGCCACGAAATTCTCAAGTGCATTGCTGCTGAACCCGCTCTACTTTGCCTGCTTCTCGCTGCTTCTGCCACTGCAAGGAGAACGACGAGTCTTCTACTTATGGAGTATGCTACCACTACTTCTACCAGCTCTGCCGGTGCTTCTCAAATGTCACATTTTTACCCCAAGCCCCCCCTAAAACCCTAAACTAAACCCTGAAGCCTAAACCCTAAAGCCTAAACCGTCCCTCACTTGAATTCAAGAGTTCAGCCAGCAGGATCTGAAGGCTACAGGCTTGAAAGTGCATAGCGGAGTTTCAGCTGTGTCAGTGCTAGAAGCAAACAGACGCATGAGACACCGCCTCAGGGTTTATATACGGTTGGTTCCTGAATGTTGTGTACAGCGCGGGGCCCCCGACGAGGTTTGCAACGCTCCTGGTGGTGGTGTGCCCAGGAACCAGCTGTGTTGCTTGCACCTACGGGCGTGCCCAAACCTCGAAAAGACCCTTCTTTGGCCTCCATATAGAATCAGCGCTGCCTCGTCTTAAATCTCTTATATGCGGCCTGTCCGGTTGCCCTCATTGCACCTGCAGAGCTGCAGAGCTTATAAGCTCTACAGTCTTACAATTGGGGTGCAAGAGGTTTAGGCTTTTAGAAGGTCTACCCTTCGAGAACGTGCAGTAGTATGGTGCGTCTTCTCAGGTGCAGGCAGGGGATTTAGGGTTGATCGGCTTTCGGTTTGTGTGGGTTTAGGTCCCGCCACTTTTCCGGCCCAGTTATTCGCGACCTCTCCATGGACGCGTCTTTGCGAAGATTGCGGCTGGCCTCCACGGGCCGATTCCCCCCCTTTCGCTGGGCCCGGGCTCTCGATTAGGGGCTTAGGATTCAAGCCCGAATTAGCACGTAGGGTTCCTGGGTAACTGTTGGGGCATCAGCAATTTAGCAGGCAATTCCCGAAGAAGCTATGGTTACGAAACGACATCCTTCCCTGGCTACCTACAGTACATGGACATGAAAGCCAGGCTTTATGACTCTACAGGTCCAAAGTTCAGGGAAGCGGCTTCATGGATGATGGGTTTAGGGGTTTTGGGTTTAGGGGGGAGGGGAGAGAGACCTCCTTCAAAAGGGGTTTGGGGGACATGTGGGTCTGGGTCAGAGTCGGGGGATTCCAGGGTTGACGGCATGCGACTGGACATCGTTTACCTTGCACGGGAGCCGAGCATGCCCGCAAGCAGCCTAGGCTGGCTTCGAGTCGAGCTTCAGTGTTTAAGTGTTACTGCGAGGCTTCATCATCGAGTTCGGAGCCAAGGCTTCGGTTCTTGAATTTACCACTGCCCCCTGTGCCTCAGATGCTGTTGCTACCATTGCTGCTGCAAGCCCCCCTGCTGCGACGTTCACCATCGCAATAGCACTGCGGGGCCCGAGTCCAATGCCTTCTACTCAGTCTCTGGATAGCTGATAGGTCAGCGGTTCACTCACTATACGGCAGATATGCAAGGACATATGTTTAGGTTATGCTAGATGAAGCTATGCTTGTACATCAACATGTACATCCACACCTACATTACATGGAGACATGCATGCTTACATACATATATACCGCTCATATAGTCTAGCATGATGAAAGGTAAAGTTTAATCACCTCTACGCCGGTGAGCTCAACAACTAGAGGACTACTCTTAAGCACCAAGCCTTAAGCCCTATACCCCAAACTCCAAACTCTACTGCTCGGAGACACTTGTGTATCTTCTCTGCGTCACAGCTTCTGCCCGCAGCTCCCTACAGCTTGAACCCTAAACCCTAAACCATGCCCTAAGCCTGGTCACGGCTTCTGCCCGCAGCTCCCTCTTGGGCTTGGAGTCATGCTTCGCCCACACCGCGCCCGGGGTTGCGACTCCGGGAGCTGCAGCTGGGACTTGCAGCTGGGGAACTTGGGGTTTAGGGGTTTAGGGTTTAGGGTTTAGGGGTTTTGTAAAATTTATACAAGCATAGACGAGGGGGGCGATGTTATACTATAACTATGGAATAAGGAGCATCATGGGTGACTAGGCAAGGCTTCGGGGGCATATTATGATATATATATATATATANNGAGAGAGAGAGAGAGAGAGGGGTGAGAGAGAGTGAGAATGAAGACCATCATAAGGGCGTATTTCCATAAGATCGTTTTCAGTTGTGTTGTTTTCCATGCACAAGCAAAAAGGGTGTACTGTATAAACAGGTCTTTGGACATACTAAGGGTCTAGTTAGGGTCTTGGTGAGTTGAAACGCAACGAGGGAGTTGATGGGTATTGCTGGAAATAAATCTGAATGGTGCGGGCAATTAGCGGATCATTGCTGGCTGAGGGGTCGCAGGCCTTAGATGACGCATCATAGCCCAGACATCGCCAGACCCTAGTTCGGGTGTCGCAACCGTTCCGCTTTGTTCACGTTGCTGTGCTTGGCCGCTAGGCGAAGAAAGTTAAGCTAGGTCTGATGGTGTAAGTCTCAGATTGCCGGACTGTTGAAGATACGGCCCATTCCGGTACGCAAGATGCAGCTTGCCATTCTGCGCGAGGTAGCATGGTCGTTTAATGTGATGCGGAGTCGGGGGGATCGTATCAGCTTCAGACTGAAGCAGGCCTGGGGCGTTTAGGGTTTAGGGT
>CAJNJA010031276.1:0-30502 GCA_905231915.1 Symbiodinium necroappetens
AGAGAAAGAGAGAGAGAGAGCAAGAGCAGGGAGAAGGAGCAAAGAAACACACGGAAGATGCGCTTGTGTCTCTGACTCTCTCTGTCCGGCTCTCTTCTTTCATTCATCTTTGTTTGGATTCCTCTCTCCCTCTCGATGTGTCTCTTCCAGTGATTTCAGTGCGCGTGGGGGGCCGAAAATGCCGATGCGGAGCCTTCACGCAGGAAACTCTGACATCGTTCGGCTTCATGCCACTGCTTATGGCAGCGCACGTGATGACGCGACAAACCGGCTCCCCAGAAGCATGTGTTGCCTGTCAGTCTTGCGAGCCGGCGACAGGGAATGCTTGGGTGATCCTTTGAGGCGAGCCCGCTCCGCCCTGGGCAGCAGGGGGAAAAAAGCAAGGGCTCCCTCCATCACGGCACTCTAAGCGCGGGGCTCCCTCTCCTTCTCTTCGGCTCTTTCCCGAAGAAGCTGTTCACAAACCTCCGAGTCCGAGGAACAGTCGCAGCAGTCCGTCAGCCCTTGTGCACTTGCAAGCGCAGGATGCTGTGGGAACCGGGCGCGAACAAGGGAGCGGATCTGGCGTAGTTCAGCTTCGGACCTCGGCGCATGCTTTTCGCGTTCCTCATGCCTGCTGAGTCTCTGGTGTTGAGGCCCACACATCATTTGTGCAGGCCGCTGCGGAGACCTGCTGAAGGCTGAAGATGCTTGAAGGTTCTCTAGAAGGCGCTTGAATCACATGATGCACTCTTGCCTGTCTTTTTCGGCCGGTATCGGAAGTGCAGGAACCTTGGAAACAAGCAAGAACACACTCTGCCTGCTTGCCAGCAGAGTTTCTCAAGCATCGAGCCTCTTCTAGAGTTCCCATCTCCCGGCGAGGTGCCAATGGAGGCTGGGGGCGACCTGGATGAAGTGCTGAAGGCTTGGTATACCCAGAAGGTAGATTGGGTGAATGAACGACTTTTCGGCCTTCTGAAGCTGCGGTTCTGCTGGTCCCATGTGCATGAAACTTTGTTCGTTTTGCTGGGGCAGGCAATTCTCTTACTGATTTGGGGTTGAAGCCTTGTTAGTAGGTGACCTCGCTGAATGACTTGCAATTTCCACTCGATGATGTGGCCTTTGACGTGCAAGGGATGATCCACAAACACACACTGCGCCGAACTGGTACCTGTACCACCGATTGCATGAAGACCAAGTTCGTCTGCAGTTCATGGGCTCCGAAGTATTCGGACAGTGGCAAGGATCATTCACCAGACTGAAGAGGAAGTTCTGCCTCGTCGACGACGTTGTTCGTCATCCTGGTCCCTGGACACAAGTTGTGTGGTGAAGCGCGGAACCTAGAGTCCATTGCACAATGCTCTGCTGTCTGTCGATGCTAGCTTCGCATTGTGGGTGTAACTGTGATGTGTGGGCATCTCTGGCTGCAGCGGTGAGGATTACCGTTAGAGTGCATGACAGAAGTGAAAAGTGCAGGATGCAAGACCCCGTATGAACCTTAGATGCCATGGATCTTGTCCCTTAGCTTTCCGCGGGGATCTCTCTTCGCAGGCGCCTCGTCCAGTTCGCTCCATCAGCTGCCGGCACACGAGGATGCATGTCATCCTGCCAATCTTCTGAAGTTCTGCACACCTCTAGCAGCAAACGAGCTCTACCATGCAGTGCAGTCTCCTGACTTTTGCGGTTGGCTGCGCTTTCCTGGCAAAATAGCAATGCACACAAAGACTATCAAACTGCAAGCATGAACAGCTTCTTGCGAGGGCCTACACTAAGCCATTGCTTGCAACAGAGCTGGCAAGACCCAGGTATCGTTTTCGTCGTAGCTATCGCCACGTTCTCGAAAGTCTCGGCGCTCCTCGAGTCTGAATAGCCGGTACGCAAAAAACTGACCAAACCCTAAACCCTAAACCCCTAAACCCTATATAAACCCTAAACTCCCTAAACCCTAAAGAGCGAAATCAGCTCGGGGTGTGGCTCGCCGTCGCCGTCCACGAGCTGGGCGCGCCTTCACGGCATCTCCCATGCTTCCAAGCAGCATACGGTTTTTCTGCCAAGCCCGCCTCTGTTCGTTTCATTTCTCCGGTCTCCTAGGCGTCATGGGTAGCTGCAAGATCTGAGCTGTCTCATGTCTTTCGAGGCACTGGGGGAAATTAAGTCTCGTTCCAAGACTGTGCTGAGCCCATCCGGACCTTCAGCATTGTCCTCCACAACAGAATATTCCCACACCACTTCGGAGGCAAAGGAAACGGGCCAAGCCTGTGGGCTTGCTGTCAACCAAGGAACAGGTGAAGAGGTGTCCCTTCCATCCTTAGGTACATACCGCATGCGAGCAGCATGCGAAAAAATCAAAAACCGAGCAACTCGGCGGGGACGGTCAACTCTGGATGCTGAGCTCGGCTCTGGCAGCAAGCTGAGGCTGGAGTAATTCTCATCACGCCAGGTCCTCTAGCTCTTCCGCGTGACAACTCTAGGGCTTCCCGTCCTGTCGCTTGTCTACTGGCCTCTTGTCCCTTTCGGATGCACGCCAAGATCCGTCCTGACCACCACCTCATCCAACTTCGAGCGGATGCAGCTCCATGAACAGCAAAGCACTTTGAGACTTGCCTGTGGTGCTGTCGACATCTCGTCTTCTTCGTCTGCGTCTGCGCCGACGATCCTCTCCGTCTACCCATGTGCCTGCGCTCGGCTGAAGATGCTGGGGCCACTCGAACACTCCAGGGCTCGAAGTAACTCCCAAGCTAGCCTGAGAGCTTTACACGCACGCGAGTCAAGGAGCAAAGCGCAGGAAACATTCAGTGAGGGGTGCCCAGCGGACATTACCTACCCACTACAGCCAAAGCTGGGGAAAGATGGGTGTGCAGTCCTGGCCGGAGGATGCCGAAAAAGCACAGATTACACCGCATTGCACCCGGACCATCGTTTGCCTGCAGTGCTGCCGTCGTAGGTCCCACCTCCACCTGTGCTTCACTTGCATTCAAGCCACGGCACAACTGTGCTGTACCGTCGATCATTGCAGCTGAGCGCTTTGCGTGATGGCGAAAAATCCTGCCCAGCCGGATCCTGACAACCAGGTTATCGCCAAAACGCTTGCATCTTATTGCATCTTAACAGTAGGAGTCGACTTAAAGGTCCTTATAGCAAGGATTCTTCTGTTTTGGGACTATATTCGGAGGGCGAGTTTGTCTGAAAGCCCGATTTCTCAATTCAACATATGAGGCGCCTTGCTCCTTCGCCGCCGAACTGGTGCTCTCCCAGGCGCCTGCATCGAAAAACTGCAGGAAAAACAATTAACTGCTGAATCAAGTCTTGCAATTACCGAATAAAGTAACATTTAATGCCAATTAGGTCAGAGTTACACACCTAGTTACTGATTGGCCTGGCCTTGGCGGCTTCTGGAGCGGCAGCTGATGACTTTGCAGCCATCCCAGCCTCCCAGAGCGCTTCTTGAACATCTCCTAGCATCTCTGCTTGTCGGGTGGCCTGTTCCCGTCTGTGTCGCTCCTGCCAGGTGTGCCAGCAGCCGCACACGAAGCCCCCTACTGGACTACCCTTTAAGGTTGAGGGTTTAGGGTCCTCAATTTCGCGAAGTTCTCTTGCAACGCGTCGTTCCTCCATCAGTTCCTGCACAGCAGACCGGCGCCAGCCAACCTAAATTGTCCGACTCCCGCGTCCTCCTCCCTCAATCGTCTCAACTCCTCTTCCTTTCTTTCGCGCTGCTCCTGCACTACTGTAGGCGAGGGCTCCCCACGTTTGTAAGTTAGTGCTGCATGATACAGCATCATCCTTCACTCATGTCTTGCTTCTGTTTCCAGCCAGCTTTGGGCTATCTTGGGCTGACTCTGCCGAGTCTGTGCTACTCACCGGCGGCCAAATTCGGTCGATGAGATAGTTCCTTCTGACGGCGAGTGGCAGAGTCTGAAACCGAGGTGCAAAGACCAAGCACCCCGCAGCACCACAATTCTTTGAGGAGGGGCCAGCCGTTCCTCGGTGAAAATCGGTGAATCCCTCCAAACCCCCGTAAGGCGGGCGTGCGGCCCTGCAGGTGCATGATGGTGCATGCACCATGCAGGGGTATTCGACATGATGGGCATGCTCAATGGCATGGGTGGGCGCAAGGACACAAAACCCGAAACCGTTAAATCCGCAAATCCTAACGTTAAAAAGCCTCTGGATCAGTTCTAAAGTCGGAAGTAAGGTCAGGACTGAGCCAAGCTTTACTCGACCTGAGACAGGCTTGGGGCTTCCATCGAGTGTCGGGTCTTTATGGCTTTGAGGAATAGGACTTGTAGAGCTTCTGGCTCCTGAGGATGTGAGGGGGCTTGTGACATCAGGGTTTTGAGCCTTAGGTTTAAGCTTCCAGTCTTGCTTGCTCCGGGATTGCTGCTGACTGAGGTCTGCGCGCAACTGAAACTGTTTGCAGAGATTGGCCCGCTGGTCTGCGTTCATCCTCGGTGGTCTCGAAATGGAATCACATGACTCTTGCTCTCATTCAGGGAAGACGTCAATGGTTCCACGATAGTTTACCACAACATGAACCCCTAGCAATCCTCTAAGGAAGGACACTATTTACCACAAACAGCTGTACCGTGCATGCCGAGGGCTCGGCTCTGCAGTATGTGGAAGGATGACCAACCGCGACAAATTGCACGACTTCAGAGCCTAACACAGTTGAAAGCACACACAACATCAAAAGTCCGGTCGCCAAACTTTGCTTGTGCCGTGGCTGGGGGCTGCCGGAAATGCGGAAGTGCTTGTATCATTGCGGATGCGCATGCCACTGGGCCCCACGTTGAAAAGCACAGGGACAGAGAAGACAGGTCTGGTCGGAAAAGCCCATGCGCTTCCGCCAAAATTGCTGCAGGGCAAGATGAGGCACTATTATAGTATAGTATATTATAGTATATAAGAGAAAATAATAGTGTATTATGTATATTCTAGCATATTTATTGCAGTCACTCTTTCCTAGTCATTATAAGAGGCGGATGGTTGCAGAAGCATGGGAAGTCTCGGCCAAACGCACTGCTGCCGGCCTGCAAGACTTCCTCTGCCGGCCTGGAAGGGATGCAGACTTCCGTGGGTCTGGAGGTTTTGGGTTTAGGGGGTTTCGGGGGGTTTTTTGGGGGCTTAGGGGGTTTAGGTAGGGTTTAGGGTGGGGCATGGAACATAAAGGTAGGTTGTTGGGTATTTCTCTGAAATAGGATCCCTTTGTGGATCCCCCCAAATAGTACGGCACCCATATAAAAGGGACCCTTAAAAAACACCCTAATTTAGAGAACTAGCCAGATAAGCAGAACAAAAGGTCTTAAACTAGAATGAAGTTCAATATAGGTGGAATAGAAGAAGGCAAGATAGTAGCATAGAGTAGAATGGACTGGAATAGACTGGGGTACACATTGGGTACTGCCCCCGCATACAGGGCCACTCTTGAGGGCCTTATAACATCCTTATTATGGAATATTATTCAACTGCTACTACTCTTAAGGGCCTTTTAATGTCCATGTTATGGAATATTCTTCAACTGCTACTGGGTGGCTGTGGGGGCAGCATCCAAGGTCTACATCTGGCCAGAAGTTGCAGACGGGTTACTGCCCCTCAGCGTCGTGGAGCAGCATGACCACCTGAAGCCCAGGCATTCCCGGGGCCCGGCTCTTCGAACAAGCAAGGGAGCAAGGTACACCAAAATGGAACTACTATAGTATACTATAACAGACATATTAATAATATACTATAAGATATTTAGAATATAACACTATAGTATACTATGACATAGTAATATATGTATAACAGACTATACAATAATTTTGCTCTGTATTTGAAGCACCTGGCCTCTCCCCGCGGGCTTTCATTGCTCTTTAGCTCCTCACCCATGGAGTTTGACGAGCTACATGCCCAATCGCTGCGATTCCGGTCTCCTCAAGCTCGTGCCAGAAGGACTCGCAAGCTTGCAGTCTCGAGTTGCAGAGCTCTCCGATACCCTCCTGTCACAGATCTGTCCGCACCTCCATCCAGCTGTCCGGGCGCTATTCGCCCAGGTGCTGCCCAAGGCCGCGTCACTGGCATCAGTAGGAAAAGGCACAACTTGAGAGAATCTGACGCTTTATGTTTGCACTTGCCCACATATCCAGTTGTGCCTCCTTGCGAATCCTCCTGGGTCAGATACCAGGCTGGTCCAGAGAGGTAGCTAGCTCAGGAGCCTGTGACGCTTTCTGTACAAATTGAGCTGAGCATGATGTAACAACCAACGCAAACAGGACCCGTGCAACATGCCCTGATACTCGCAGACGCGTGACCAATCGACAGCAACCCTACAGCAGGATCACTGATACTTACTTCAAGCCCCATAGATTCCAGCATTTATTGGTTTGGGGTGTAAAGTCGCAGCGACACAACAAGTGTGCAAAGGCAGTGCTACCGGTAGATACCAGTAGCTTGTAAAACCAATACCGGCGAAGGGTCTAGCAAATAAGGCACTGCCCGGCACTGCAGGGCCTGAAGCGCTGGCATGCCTTGCGAAATGTAGCCGCAACCCACACTTCTTCCGCATACATCATTCGGACCTGCCCCGACTTCCACATGGCTGAAAACGAGCTGAACAGCTGAACAAAGGACAACACATCGCCGCCTCATTACCGAGAATATTCAGCTTGAGGTGTGCTGGCCTGCATCAGACAGGGAACAAGAACGCAGCGTCTACAGAACCCCGCACCCGGGGATCTGGCACACCGGGAAGTCGCTTTCCTTGCAAACTTTGCCTCCAGGCCTCTTTCACCTTTCGAAAGGCGCAGGTCTACATTTGCATTGATCCTTCCTATGCTGTCTGCGGCCTCCTCGGCTTCCGTCGAAATCTCCGGAGGCTTTGAGAACACGGCCATGAATCTTGTGTTTTGCCTCACTTGCTAAAGGGTCAAGCGCTGCGGTTTTCACGCCCGCAGCTGCCTGATCCTCCGCGAGGTCATCAGCGACCCTACAATGCAGCGGCACAGCAGGCCGAAGCCTTCGGCCACCTTCCGCACTTCCGGCGGACTCATATCTCAGGGAAAGCCTGAATGGCCTCGAGTCTTCTCAAGTCAAGTCCGCGAAGAGGATTGGTATCCATCCTTCCCGTGGTAGTGGCTTCGCAACGCAAACAGCGACGGATGGCAGTCGCAGGCGCATGTCCTTGGGAACGGCACCAGGAAAACTCGCTCTGGCCTCGAGTTTCTTCGAAGCTCTCTCCCAAAAAGAACTCCTGCTAAGCTTGCAAGCCGACAAAGACGAAAGCCAAGCAAAGCTCTTTCGCGTGACACCACATGCACAGTCTCTCGATTCGAACCTCCATGCAAGGTGCATCTTGAGCACGATTGCGAAGGCGCTCAGCACTTTGCCAGCTTGTTGAGCTGGAGGAAATCGGGTTGCTTGGTTACATGGTTGATTCTTGGCTTCCTACCGCGATTGGGCTTTTGGGACTAGACGTTTGCCTAGCGACATCAGCATGTTCACGACAAGCTCACGCAAGCTGGTAGAAAACCCGGACACGCATGGTTGCCAGCAGTGTCCCGGAAGCTTGGAAAACAGAGCCACGGCTGGTGTGTGTTGACGTCTGTTAAACAGCGTCTCACATCTCAGCCATGCCTCCTTCGATCTACTCGCCTTGTCCATACTTGCAGTTTTCTTCTTGAATTTCGGTGGCCAAACCAAGCGAATCTTTGCAATATTTTGGAGCTTGAGGCAGGCCAAGGCAAGTTGCTAACTTAGTCGTCCGTCTGGGAAATGAGGGCAACTCCGCGCTTCGTCCAGAACTCTTCACCTTTTGATCAAGGGAAACTGAAGAGGAAAGGAGAAGACACCACCTGCAACACTTCTGAAGCAAAGGTGCTGTGCGTTCCGTTGCATGAATGTGGGATGGCCAGGTACATGATGAAATTGGAGGAGTGACCACCTGAAGATACATCGCTTTTGCTCTCACATTGCTTCGCAGAGAAGACATGCATGCTGCAGGCTCATGGACTCTGGCTCAGTGTCCGACTTGTGGACAGCACGCCCTTACGCTCGGACGTCTTGTAGATGGGTGCCTGTCGTGGAATCCGGTGTAGAATATCGGTAGTATGCATCCAAGCAGGCTCACCAGCTTGGTGCTGCATGCAAGGGGCATTGTAAAGCTTGTCGTAGTCATGCTCATCCTGCGCTTTTTCGACCTGATGGTGAAGCATTGCCACTCGCTGGCACGGAACAACTTGTCCGCACACAGGTCAATGACCCAAGAAGTCTTTGTGTCGAACTGGCTTCAACCAGACCGGTGACATCTCCGCCCACAGAACCTGTTCGCAAAGACCACACATAGTCACATATATCTTAAGCACGAGCTTCCACGGACAAGCAATGCAGTCCGATGCCTTCGGGAAGGAATCCTCTACGCACATAGCGTCGTCATCCCATCGGGCGCCGCTCATGAAGAGGCCGTTGATGTAGGCACCCTCGAGTTTGAAGTTGAAAACAGAACAGTGCGGACATTCAGACAAACGGGCAAACACGGCGAGACACGGCAAGAGGACAGATGAGAAAAAGAAAGGAGCAGCGTGCGTTAGTGAGTTAGTGAGTGCGTACGCGCGTGGGTTTTGCGTTACACACATTCTAAGATTCAAGAGGTTCATGTCAGGCACAAAGATTTGGATCTGAGGAGAAGTGCCGAGGCATTCCGTCCAGCCTTCTTGGGATACTCCTCCGGCTTGAAGGCGGCCTTCAGGACCTGCCGCAAGGCGGGGTGGAGTGCTTTGCAGCAAGTTCCGAAGCTTCCCCTTTGTAAGGCCAAGGAGGAAAGGAGGACCTCGAAATTCCAGATGCAGCGATCGATCGCAATCTTGTCCTCATGTTGGCGGCGTTCGCTGCTGCAGAATCAAGTGGAGCTTTCACGAATCTTGTAAAGTGTCACATCACATGTCGTTATGGGTTGCCACACTCATGCGACCCAGAGTCAGTTCGCGCAAAGTTTTGCAGCACACCCGTCAAGAAAGCCTGACCACGCGGCACTTGAAGAGATCAACAAGCGAGGAGGTGAACTGCCAACCCATGGCCTGTTGGAAGAAGTAGGCCGAGAACCAGAACATGTAGGGAATGCCGTCCTGTGCTATGTCTCGCTGTGCTTGATGATTCCGCTTTAACAGTTGCAGAATGCCAGGCTCCTTGATCCAGTTCGACATGAACTTGAGGCGACCAAGGAAATCCTGGCAGGGAGTTACTGATGAAACATGTTCACTGTAATATAATATAATATAGTATAATATAATATAATATAATATAATATAATATAATATAATATAATATAATGCAACTTTGCGAATTTTATCTCGTCTCTGCCGCTGCCGAGGTGCGTCGACATACGACTGCAGCCTCACTGCAAACAGCCAACGAGAGATCTGTAGCAATGCCAATGCAACCTGTGAAAGCTGGGTTCGGCGCGGCTTCAGCGAGGGGTAGGACACTCCCATCCATGGGGAGGGAATTGAGTTCGTCAAGCCTCACTATCACAGGTCACCAAGCTTGGTCTCAATTGTGCTGGCGTTCAATGAATGGCCGCCAAGAGACATCCCTCGGCGACTGCTTCCAGCTCTGGTGAGAACACCACCAAACCTTTGACCGCCTCGCAGCATGACAAGCTGTGCGGCGAAGGTTGCCCAGGCGTCAGAACGTCAGATCCAGAAATGACCACCGAACACAGGCACTCACTGCTCGCAATGACCTCGGCGTACATATGTTTTGTCTGTTCATACATACACCAGCAAGCATACCTACGTAATTATATGCACTATATAAATACATACATAGAGACAAACATACACACACATCCGCCCACGATGCCTGAGCCCTCAAGCGATCTTGTCGGCAAGGATTGGTGGGGCGTCTATCGGACAGTGGCATGTCTGTCCATGGCACGGCAAACATCAAGACTTGCGTTCATAGCAGAGCACACAGCAAAAGAGAAACGGAAAGCGCGAGTTGTGAAAGCTCGTTGCCAGGCTAGAAGCGCAACCGCAGAAACAGTACCGTACGTGCTAAAGTATATCATGTGCATATGTGCATTCGAGAATGATGTGGCCTTCCTGGCGTGTGACAAAAAAGTTGGCAACATGCATCAATAATCAAGGTTTGACGACCTCACAAGAGAAAACTGTGTTGCGTCTTACTGCTGTCAGGAATAGTAACACTGCCACTTGAGTTCAGAAACCGCATAGTCGCAGTGCAGCTTCGCAAACCTGCCTTGATCAAGTTGCTGCATGTGCCCTTGATTCGGTTCAGCAGCCTGCAGGAAAGAACCATGCAAAAAGCACAGCTGTGCCTCAGTCTTGGGTGCATTGCTAAGATCTGTCCTGTTGAACTTGCCGAGCTCCATGTGCAGGACTGTGTTCAGGCACTCGTCGTAGCGGACGGGGTACGTTCGAAGAGCATGTCCCAGGTCGAATGGCTCCTTGACGTTTTTCGAAGCCGGGGTCTATTGATTTGCTCGGATTCGATTGGCGAAATATTTTAGCTCGGTCAAGAGGCTGGAACGCGAGTGTGAATGTCGCCCGCAATCTCTGAATACTTTTCCTGAGCTACTTCTTTTTGGTGGAGCTGGAGGGACAGAATGAAACTCGGACGGCAGATGGGGCCTCCGGAGTTTTCACCTTGGTCCCCTCTTCATCGTCATCAGCCGAAGAGCTTGCACCTCGGAAAGCTGATTTTAGTAGCTCTGACCCCCCTGTGTCGCCTCCTCGTCTCAGTCGCCGGCCGAAGGAGCTCATGAGCGACAAACAGCTCCTACAGTGCTCGTCAGAGCCGCTCAGCCGCGTGCTGCAAGAAGTTTGTCAAATTGTCAAATCCAGGCCTTGTGATGTAAAGCCCTTCGTTGATAGCCTTCGGGCGAAGGTTGGGTGGGCAGTGCTGGAGCAATGTGCAGCACTGCCGCAAAATCCGGTAGCTGAGATACCGACTGCTGTCAAGCTGGCGTTGTTGTGCAGCCAGAAGACTTCTGGGGTCGTGCTGATTGGAAGCGACCTGGCAGACGCCATGCATGCGGTGTCTACCTGGCTTTCTCTACTCTACACGAAGATGGTGCCTAATGAACTCCAGGTAGGCGCTCAAGGTGTCTGCGTGCGGCGGCGCGTAGTAGATGCCTCAGTCAAATAGGAGCTGCTCTGTAGACATCGGCCAGGTCATATTTCTGCAAGGAACCAGAAACGGAGAACTTGTAATCTTCGTCCAAGATCTTCGGGTTGTAGAAATCCTCGACTAGTAATGACTGCATTTATGTACCCTGCGGCGAGTTGAATGCGCGGGCCTGGAGGATGGTGATGATAAGTCGCCTGTCCTGACCATCTGGAACGATGGAAGGGTACTTACTATAAGGGTCTATTGTACGAGTAACAATCATTACCGATCTAGGTCTTTGATCAGCAGTGCATGTCTCCTGGTTGTCTGTCACACGGCCACCATAGTTGGCCTCTGAGCCCATGTAGTTCAGGGCAGCATATGGCACCTCACCGCGGAAAGAGCGCAGCATCCAAGAAAGGAAAATACTCGGCCAGACGCAACCAAGAACGGCTGTACGATCGCCGCAAGAAGTTCGATGACCCTCGTCCGTGCATTCACTCCCCTGACTGCATGCATCTACCACATACACTCTTCGTTCTGAGTATCCTGCAAGAGATAAGAGGTGAAACTCTAAACCCTAAACCTCAAGGTTCTAACTGTGTCGATAAGATGAAGCTCCGGACCTTCGAGAGACAACCTTCCAAGAATGATGCTTTCCGACAGGGACAGTAACGTGTAGAAGATGAAGTACCATCCCGGACACCAAGCATAGTGATAAGGCCGAGGAAGTGCACATCAAGGTACACTGGTACACAAGAAGATTAAAGCCCTGGAGTACGGACTTCTTGCTGTAGAATGCAAACCAACTTCACCGGCCGAGATACTCCCTCGAACTCGTTCAAGAAATTTCGAAGCTGCTGCCGCGAGATTTCTCGGTCGGGCTCCGAGAAACCATAAGCAACGTTCCAGCCAACCTCACTTCAGAAGCACTCGAGAGGCAAAGAAGCACCTGTGGGAAGGCCACTCGGGACCCTGCAGGCCCAAAGCCGCGTCTTTCCAGAATGAGTCCGTGGAAGAAGCAGAGGCCGAATAACCTTGCGAGACATGCACGAACCCTTGCGATGCGCATGGACGCTCTGCCCGGTGCGTCTCTGCTGCTGAAAGGCATCTTGTGGAATTCCCTGATCTTCTGGCAGTCCTGGAACCTTAGCTTTCCAGCGCCGCAGTGCGGAGCTTGCAAGAGAAGCTGGAGGGGGGCACATGAATACATACTCATATGTCATATATATATATATATGTATGTATATGTATATGTATATATGTGAAAAAACAAATGTGTATAAATAAATAAACAAATACATAGCTAAATAAATACAAATACATATATATATATACACACACACACATATATATATATATGTATATATATATATATTGTTCATGAGGGAATGTGTTTCTTTCTTTTTGTCAGTGCAGAGATTGGCTAACGTCTTCAGCGACTCGGAGGCCAAAGAGCCAGGGCCCTGACGGCGCCTTCTGCTTCCCCTTCTGCCCTCCCACCCCTGGGCCCCCCTCCCACACCGAAACACGACGAAAGGCACCAGAAAGGAAGATAAGAAGAAACATAAGCAAACTAGCAATTGTTAGATGAAAGAGCTGTAATGCTGTAAGAACAAGCAAAGACAACCATAAAGTGAATCGCTAGTTGCATGTGCGCGAATACGAAATTCTTTAATCCGCAAACTAACCAGGGAGAGAAGGTACATCGACTGACCACAAAGTTAAGAAGACACTATATTGTGATGCCATTTCTAAGTTAATAACAGCATGTAGCATACACGAAGTCAAGAGGCCACTCGTCATCAAAGCCCAAGTATGCTCGAAGCAATGCTTGCTTCAGACCTTTTGGTGGCTCGATGGTCATCTTGATACCTCGGTGCAAAGACACGGCTCGCAGGCAGGTGCTGCTCGAGCATATTGAGGTCAGCAAGCTGGGGGGATTCTTGGTGCTACCTCCACTCAGGATACTCAGGAGATTAGTGAACACTCTTCCACCTGCTGCCTCAAGCTACAGGGGCAAAGGACATTTCCCTTGGCCCTTCGCCTGTCAAGGCGTTCCATCCTTCAGCCTTCCGCCACCGCTGCACTTGACGGCTCAAAGGATGGAGGGCAGGCTCATGCACGACTTAGGTTTCCTCTCTCCTGAACTCTTCGAGATTTCGATGCGGAATTCATCCTGGCCACCCATCTGCAGAATGGAGATTGGGAAGGCCGGTGAGGGGCATGCCGTCAGCCAGAGACGGAAGTCCTCTGCCGCAACGGGTCAAAAGCGGCAATCGCTCGCTTTTCCACGGTGCATCCGAGCACCTGGTTCATGCTCTCGGGGTCGAATTTCTCGACCTCACAGCCGGCTGCAGGGCAGCACATGCCGTTTTCGCACAATGTGCCGGGAACTTTCCGTTCATGGGCACTGATTTCCGATACCGTAGCCTCTTTGCTTCGCCATCCTTCGGTAGTTCTGAGGGGCCCGCAATGGACTCGAGCGTTGGCATGAAGCTGGGAGCCAAGTGACAGTTCTGCAAAAGCACCTGCACAGAGTTCTTGAGGCCAGCATCAACGTTTCTTCACTGTCTCTTTTCGACACATATCCGCGTGTCGTTGCACTCCCGGCTGCAAAGTCCGTTATGTTTCAGAACACCGCGTCAAGTCACCAGAGCAATGTTAACAATGAGCTGGAATCGAAAGCCGCAGTCAGAAGAAATGACTGATCAATGTGTAGACTCGTGGCACCCACTTTCCGGACTGCGAGCCCTCGTTGATGCCAGCAATTGCCTGTGCGGGCACCGTTGCAACTCGCTGCACCAGTTGAATCGATTTTACTTTCAGGCCTTTGGACCCTGCCCCTGTCCCAGGCTAATGGGATTGATTTTCGCCAGCATGTCCAACCTTAGGTATGCTCACCGCCCCGTTGACACAAGAAACCTGGCAGAACCCAGCAAGGGAACCCTTCGGCCAGCTTCTGGATGTCTGCCATAGGGTCACTGCCCGAGGCCAAGATGTAAATAAGCCTGGCGCATGGTCCAGCACGGCTCCAGAGGCTGAAAGTGCCCACTGCAGTCGAAGGACGGAATTGACGGTGTCGAATCCTTGTAGCAGACCTGCCAAGCAAAAATCTGCTACAGTAGGGCTTTCCCGGTGTGGTACAGGGCCTCCAAGTCCAGCGGAGGTGGCTCCAGGAAGAACTTGCCGAGCTTCTCCTGTAAAGAATAGGAAACCCAAGAAAGTCACCAATGCCTGGGGCTGCGATGCACCTGCACGACGGCCATCAAGGCACCAACTGTGCTGTCTGGGCGGAGCGCAAAAAGCAGAAGTGCTTTCTGGAGCGGACTGCACTTCCTGAGTGCAGCATGCAGGAGGACCCTGAACGCATCTCACGAACCGGACGAAGTCGCGGCACGTAGAGGGGCTTCCATCAGCCGGTCCGCGCAGATCAAGGATCGATTAATTCATCCAGGTGACAACTTGAAGTTGTTGGGCCACTCGACGTCGGCAGGAACGTCGCTGTCGAATACTTCCTGTAACGGGTCTGCGATTTTCTGCCTCTGTCGGAATGTGAATGTCTTTGCAGGATTGCTTACTGGTCCTAATTATGCACAAAACATGCGGGGATCCTGCCATTGCTTGATGTTCGCGGAGAACTCTCCAACAAATCCATCAAAGACATCGCCCAGAGTCTGCAGCTGATTGATTCGATTCCAGCTCACCACCGTGAGCCACCCTGCAAGACAAATCGGAGTTATGTGAAGGCGTCGATAGATAAACTACAGCTGGGACTACACCCGTGGATGGAGTCACAGAAGCAGCTGTGCCTGAATCAGCTGGCTTCTCTTCCTTGGCGCCTCCCGGCAAGCCTGAATCCAAAGGCAACGAAATGCAGAAAACAAAATGCACTGTTGCCTGCAAGCACACAGCTGCGAAGCACCTGTGAGCAGAGCCATGACTTCGTTCAGCTTCAGCTCCTTCTCCATCTCTTGGCACTTCAGGCAGAGCATGACCTTCGGGAGGTTGCATGGTCGCAGCACATGGCGTGGAGACTGTCTCCTTGCCAAAAAGTTCAGTAGTGCTTGTGCCAAGCAACAGAGTAGAGAAGCTTGTCTTTCTCGAAGAGGCCGCGGCAGACCATCACGAACAGCAACCTGCGAAAAGCTATCAGCTAGCGCGTTCTGCTCTGTTGAATGGGAGAGTGACTTATTACAGGCTTGCGTATTCGCGACTTCTACAGAGTAATGCTCGCCGATCTTGCGGGAAACTGCTTCAATCCATTATAGTAACAATGACTTCTTATTGCCGGGGAGCTCGATGAACGAGCGGAACAGCTCCACAAAGCGCTCATCCTTGCTTTCCTTTGGCTCTGCCATCCTCCAAAGAAGCTAGCGATTATGGATACTATGGCCAAGATTGCAGATAGACGAACCGCACAGCGCAGGTACTGTGATGCATGCGTGGCACAATTAGCCTGAACATGTACAAGCTAGCCTGATGGACTGGTTGAACATGGCGATGAACCAATCCAGCGAGAACCTGCGCAGAGTGTCTATGCTGCAAGAGTTTCATCTGGGCTTGACCAGAGTGCTATCAAGGTGCTGGTACATAGGATCAACAATGCAAAGGTCGCCGATGATGAAATAGAGGGCAGCACACCGCAGTGCATGATACCTTGGAAGTCAATTTGTCCGGCTTCGGGTAGGGGTGCGAGAGCATTTTGCCAGGGTGCTTGTAGACTTGCCTGACCTCCGCGATCTGCACAGCTGTAATCTCCTGCTGCTTCACTTGCTCCTCGATCTTGGTGCCCATGATCTTGGAGCTGGACAAAGTCTCAATAAGCTCCTCATCATCCAAGATATTGCCTGTTGACGAGCTCAGCAGCTGGAGGATCTTGTCCTCCAGATCCTTCAGCTGCGCCTTCGCCTTGGCTGACTCGATGACCAGGTTCACTCGCTTCTCTTCGGTGGCCGGCTCTTCTGCAGCCACGACGATTCCAAGCATCTGATCCTGAAGGCCATCCTGCGTGGCCATGAAGTTCAGAATGCTGACTGCCACACAAATCTCGGGTGGGAAGTGCGGGTTGGGCAACTTGGTGGTGATGTAGAGCCTGGGTGAGACAAGTAAATCTGAAGCGCCACTTGCAAGCCCCGCCTTTACAACCAACACAAACGAAAGCGGCAAACTGTTCACAGGGCAAAGAGCTTGAAGTCCTTGGACCACTCGATTGTGGAGTCACCCAATCTTACCATGGTGAGTGTTCCCTGCTTGAAGGTTGCCTTCTGCAGAACTGGATCCAAGATCGCATCCAAAGCCTCCTCGATGTTTTCGATGAGTACCGGGGTGCCGAATTGGATGCAGTTCTCGAGATCTCGGATGTAAGGCATGTTGAGACGCAGAGCTTTAATGTCAGGATTGCTCTTCTTCGTCCACTTGTTGGCTTGCATCTGCGGATCGATCATTAGCGGCCACCTGCGCGAGTTGTCCAAGATGATGGCATTGTCGATAGACAACGAGTCATTCGGCAGGTAGTCGATAACCCACTGACGGATCTTTACCTCATCTCCAATGCACTTCCTGGGCTTGCGACACAACATCATCTACTACTACTACTACTACTACTACTACTGATGATGATTTGGATGATGCTGCTGCTGCTGATGATAATGATGCCGATGATGATGATGATGGTGATGACGATGACCACCGCCCCTATGGCCCGCTAAGAAGAAAATATGAAGTTCCTGAACAGAGAACACGAATGCCAACAGGAAAACGCAATATATCATCGCACAAACATTTGGAGACAAGGTTCTGCAAGCTGAACTCCTTGCTGGCTGGGATTTTCAAGTCGGACAGCTTCTGCAACCATCCATCGCAGGCTTCTTTTCGGTACTGGCTTGTAAACACTCCCAAGTATGCAAGGATTCCCGAAGCAATCAGGATATCACCAGTCAGGTTGTTGTAGTCGAGACCCAACTTCTTGCTCTTTGCAGTCCAGCTTGCCTGTTCGCCTCCGAGTCCATCGATCAGCTTCTCTGCACGGGCCAGCCTGGGTTGCTGTTCAGGAACTTAACTTAGTTACTAAAACAGCAAGGAAACCCTGTTATTTAGCTGAGTATTTTGTAAACAAATACGTAAACAAATATAATATCTAAATATGAATATGTATATTTATAATCCCCATTATGGTTACTTGAGTTAAGGTCCTTAACAGCAACCCAGTAGCTTGGCAGCACAGTCCTTCTGATTTCTCGACAACTCTTTGGCCTTCTCGTTGGCTTCATGAAGCTGGGCCTCAAGATCCGCCACCATGTCCATGACTTCTTTCAACTCAGCCTGCTTTGCCGCAACTGTGGCTTCTGCTTCCGCAACTTCGGCCTCGGCCCCTGCCAACTTTTGTCGCTTGGGGCCCACCTCTTTCGCGACCTTGTCATACACCACCATTGCTCGCACCCACTTGCAGATACCCATGGCAGCAAGAGAGCCCTTCTTGATCTTGTCTGGCTCGAACTCTGGATCATCGTACAAGGGCTTCACCTTGTTGATAACAGCATCCGGAATGTTGTCCTTATCATAGTGGACCATGCGGTTGATCAGCGACGGGTCAACCAAGAGCTCCTTCTTGGCGGCCTCCCAGTAGTCGTCCACTTTGCCCTTGCCATCCGCCGCAGCCACCTTCACAGGCTTCACCTCGAACATGATGCACATAGCTTGCGCTGTCAGCACCACGCCAGCTGGAGGGGTCTTCATACCTCGGACCTCTCCGACATCGCCTTTTGACAACTTGCTCAATGCCTCCAAGGCTGCTTCGTAAGCTGGCAGGGCGGCAGCCAGGTCTTTCTCGCAATCGGCTTTGATTGCCGCAGCATTGGCCTTCTGTGCGTTGGCCTTGGCTTCCTCTTCTTCGACCACAGCCTTCTTTTCGACCGCACCTGCCTGCTGCGCCTCCACTCGCTCGCGCATCTCGCCTGTTTCTTGGGCGGCCTTCTCCAAGACAGGCTCCAAATCGTTCAGCTCGATCTGAAGAGCGGATACTTGCTCCTTGGCGTCGTTGATCTTATCCAGCCCAGTGTCATAACGCCACTTGGCCTTCTGCACGATCTGACGTCTACTCTTTAAAGTGGAGATGAAGGAGTTGATCAACTCCAGGTAGGAGGTCGGTGTGACGTAGAAGTGGCGCTTGGCTTCCAAGAGGAACTTCTCTGACAGGGAGAAGACAGACTGCTGAGCTTGCACCATGATCTTGGTCACGTTCATTCGGATGGTATCATCGAACTCCAGGTCCTTGTCCTTGGACAAAAACTGATTCGCCACCGCAGAGAGGGCATCCGCCGGCCACTCGTGGAACCAATCGATGGTGCAGCAATTCACCAGGCTAGGGAAGCTTCGCAACCTGTTTCGGAAAGCAGCCCCAATCGGAGACATGCAGATCACGATGTGCAAGTTCTTCCGGCACTCTTCAACATACCATCCGAAAATCTCTGCAGGCGTGTTCTTGCCAGCTGCATTCGCACCTTTGCTGCACTTCTCGGTAATCTCCAAACGGTCCTCGTTCGCGTACAGATTCGGCACCTCGCCTGTGTTCAGAATTGAAGACACCTCCTCTAGGAAGGCCTCCTTTGCAATCTGAGTGTCAGAGAACAGGAATGTTGTTTTCGTGTCTTGGGAGCCACTCTTCATGAGCATGCGCTTCATATCGTCATGCCACTCGTTCATGCCGTAGCCCTTGGACATCTCGATCTGGAAGAGATCATACTGCGCAACGTAAGTTGCCAGTGTAGTTGTGGCTTTACGTCCACTGCCGCCGACGCCCACCAGCAGTGCGTTGCCCAGCGGAAGTCTCAGCACTCGAATCACCCGGCAAATGTGCTGGATGAAGCTCATGAACAGCACAAGATCCATTCGAATCTTGCTTACCGAGTTGTAGTCGTCTAAGCATTCCTGCACTTTAGCAGAAAGCTTCTCATGATCTTGAATCTCAACATATGCAGACGACTTGGGGTCACAGAAGTCTGCAAAGATCACGGGCTCCAGCTTCACTGCCTGATCATATGGACGCTTCAAGTGCTTGTCCATGTTGCGCTTGCACAGGTTGGTGAACCAGTTCATGTCCTGCTTTGTGGTCAGGCGATCCTTGAAGACACGCTCACATTCGTGCAGCCAGCACTTGGCAAGATCATCTACCTTGGGCAGCGATTCACGCGAACACTGGCAAATCCCCTGGAAAACTTTGGAAACATCTCGCATGTTGAAAGTGTAGTGCGACTTGGCAGGCGTAGGCAACAACTCCTTCAGCACCGTAGTATAAACCTCGAGCGTCGCAGTGACTGCACCCGATGCTGCTGCCAGGACATCACGAGCCATGACGCTCATGAACTTGTTCACCACCGTGACGAAGATCCGGCTCAAACTCTCCTCATCAAACGGCGTGACAAACAGCAAGTTGAACCATCGGGAGTATCGGTCTGTGATGTCATTCTTGCCCCCGCCTGGTGGGCACATGGCGGCTAGCATGTGAATGTCAATCAGCTGTCGGAACTCCCATCCCTTGCGGTCATACCAGCCGTATCCAAAGGGCGTGAGAATGAACATCTGGCGAAGAATCTCAATTGGAGGCTGCGCACCATATTCCTCCTTGAAGGGCATGTTCAAGTCATCGATGAAGACCAACATTTTCTTGTTTGGCGGTGGCCCGAATGTACCCTTCTTGCGCTTGTCTAGCTTGCCATCGATGACATCCTGCGTCTGATTAGCTGTCGTCTGAGCAGAGAATGCGAAGGCGTTGGTCGCGTAGCTGTCTGCGCTGAACCCTTGGAGCAACATGCCCTGGATGGACGCCGTCTTTGCAGTTCCTGTCGGTCCGCTGATGAGGATGTTGTAGCCCCTCTCAATCAGTGTCCGGATCAGGAACTGATTTCGGCACGTGTCCGATGTAGGAACGACAATTGTGTGGTATGGCGTGTCCTTGGGAATGTCGAAGCCTTCAATCCGCTCTGTCCACGGCTTCCATTTCCCCCCGTCGACGGGGTCGATGAAGGAATCATGAAGCAGCCCTTTTCGAGGTGCGGATGGCATGCTGCCACCACCAGTGATGTCGACCTTTGCAAAGTCAGCAACGAAGTTGAACTTCTGCAGCAAGTCTTTCTTGTTATCCATGCACTGGCGGATGATGTCGCACACGAATAGACGGCCATCTGCATCAGTGCATGCGCCGCAAGTCCATGTCATGGTGAACCAGAAAAGCTGGAAGATCATGATCTCTCGGTCCATGAAGTTCTGCCCCAGGTCCATGTCGTCATCTGGCTCCTCACCCTCGGGGATCTTCACTTCTGCCTTGCAGAAGCCTTCCGTTTCATCTGAGATCAAAGCATCCATCATCCTCGTTGCCATGCAGCAGAGCCACCCGTCAGATACTGCAAAAGGAGTGCGCACACGATGTGTGCACTCGAGAAGCACTTCGAAGTAGTTGTTAAACAGCGAGAAGAGCTGATCTCTATGCTCCTCCTTGATGTAGTCAGGCAAGGTGAGCAGCCACGAGTCCACGATCGGCTTCCAGCCCAAGTCGGTGTCAGGCTCCAGGAACACGATGCCCACACGGGACACAGTTGCTGGCGAGGCATAGTCCAAGTCCCTAACCTCGAACAACATCGTAGTCACAGTCGACAACTTAATGATCTCGCCACTGTTCAGGCACAGCTTCTTGTTGTCGTCAAGCACGGTGTTCATGTTCTCGATCCAGATGGCATCGACCGGCCCATCTAGCACGACCCACTGACGACGACCGTCGCCGAATGCCTTCATGGCCTCGCGCACTGCGATTGCCAGCACTCCATCTGTCCATTCCTGCGTGTTCAAGTCGCTCTCGCCGTAAAGCTGCCCTTGAGTAATTGATTTGGGGTTCATGACATACTGAGTCACAGGCATCATTTCTTCTCCATCTGCCAGTTCACCCAAGGTCTCTGCCAGCACATTCTTCACGTTGGTCTTGCCGCACGGTGGAATTCCAACTGTCATCAGACCGTGCCTAACCAGAACGGTCTCCCAAAGCTGGACGACTTTTGTGGTGAATGGCTTGGTCGGCTGCAGCCCCCTCTTCTCAGCAATCATGTCGATCGTGGCCATCAGCTTTCCAGCATTGCTCGGTGGAAGCTCTACTCCTGGGAACAAGTCGCCAATGATACCCTTGAACAGGGGCAAGTCTGCGGTGGTGAACTTCGGCAGGTTGACATCTGTGAATGATCGCAAGGCGATGACATCCTCGGGGTACTTGTCGCCGTATGTTCGCTTGCCATTGCCACCTGCCACCAGCAGAGCATTCAGACCGCGCATGCCGAAATCGTAGTGGCGCTGTGGAGACAGCTGTTCTGAGGACAGCTTCAAGGCCATGGTGGCTTTGGTGCCGATGACTTTGGCATCCGAGTAGCCGAAGGAGTACAGGCGAATCTCTGCAATCAGAGCGTAGTTGGGCACCTCACTCGTAAAAAAATCTTCATCAAGGTTAGGACAGCTTCGCGAGCCCCCGACTTGGTGGTACGTTACACTGTACGTTACACTGGAGCCAGACTGAATCTGAATCTAGCCGAGAAGCCATCATGGCGCAAGGTCGGAAGAGTGCTTTCAGGTTGTCTGGAAGCTCAGATCGACCAGCATAGCCAGGATTCATGGTGATGTTCACTGCGCAAGTGGGCACCTTAGCTTGAGCTCAGATTTTGGATGCGGTACAGGTGCTGCAACCGAAACGAGGGGCATTGGCGCCAAGCGAACCTAACCAGTTGATGGATGAGACTGTATGAATGTTTGCATCTTGTTGTTTGCCCCCGACTGATCAACACTCTCGACACATGAAGCCCTTCCGGCATCGCCTGTCTCGCCAGCGTCGCTGAGCCGGGATTTGAGTGCTAGCTCATCTTTGCGAACTCGTGTGAGGATATTGGCCGTTTTTGCAGATGGCTTCGATTTATGACCCACCACCCTTCCACTAGATCTTTGGAGGACCCATATGTATGACCATGGGCTTGGGCTTCCGGCGGACCTCCTTGCGATTCCGAGTGGGCTTCCGTAGTGCACGAGTATCAGAACTGAGGAGAAGACCAGCTTGATCTCCGTCTCCTCGAAGACGAACTTCTCCACTCGGCGCTTGATCGCAAGGGAGATCTGCTGGATCTGCTGAGCAACCACGGACAGCACCTCGAGCGAGATCCGGTTGAACTCGTCGAAGCAACACCAGGAGCCACTGGAAGCGAGGCCTTCACGCTCGAAGACAGGAAGAGGGCAGGGCTGCAATGTCAAGCAATAGGCGCTTTGTCGGCTTGTTGCTTTGAAGCCCAGTTCCCTTAGGTGAACAGATTTTCTTGCTGTTTGTCGATACCCCGTGACACCTACACGGGAACCCAGTGCCTGCGGCTGAGAAGATCGAGGTCTAAGGTACCGGTATAGATTTGGTTCGAGTTTGTCAAGCTGCCACTGGATCCACTGATCTCTACTCACCCCTGCTACGCCTTTGAAGAACTTGGCCAGCTGCAGGTAATCCATGGAGTCGCTGCCTCCAAAAAAGGCATGATTATGATTTCACAAGATGAGGCGTTCCACAGGGTGTCAGAAGTGCGACAAAGCCACAGTTGAAGACCACACACCTAAGTTGCCGACTGCCAGTTCGCACGGGCGACTCGAGTCTCACGCATGATCTCCGATTTTTTTCGATAAGGAAGGACACCCCCGGTCCAAAGACGACTTTGACCGAGCAGCTGGATGGCCAATGCCTTCGCCAAGTCTTTGGTACTCTCAGTCTTTCCTGTCCCCGCAGGCCCCTCGGGCGCTCCGCCATAGTAAAGCGCAAAAGCACCTCGGTTGTGCCCAGCTCCCTGCACAAGAGAAAGAGAAAGCAGGCGCTTGCTTGCTTGGCTCCGCGGCACCCATCAGGGTTCGGTAGCATCTGTCTGTGAGCGGGGTGATGACAAGACGAGGCGAATTGCCCAAGTACTCGAAGCCATACAGCAGAGTGGAGTTCACCTGAGTTGAAGTCCGGCAATAAGACTCAGCAGACCTCAGACACCAGACTCCTGCCCGGGTACAATGGAGACCTTGCACTCCATCTTGTCGTTCCTCGGGTTTAAAGCGTTTTCTGGCTCTGGGGTGGTATGGAAGCCCTCAGTGATGCTCGTAGTTTTTGACATGCCGAGCTGCTCCTTGCCTGTGTCGTTTCTGACGAAGGAGTTCTTGTCCTGATGGCAGCGACATGAAAGGGGCTTGCAAGCTCTCTCCCCACGTGCATGGCACGGTGAACAAACGGGTCCTGCCAGTAGTATCGTAACTGTGACAGCCATGCGAAGTCGTCTGGAGAGTCCACACGCTTTTGCACGAGGTTCGTCACCTGCATCAGCATATAATAAACTAACAGCTGTTCACAGACAACATAATGTGATATGATATGACATGGTGACATGCTGCAAAACATGAGCAACCAAGACATAGTTTGATGTAGTATGTACGGAGTACTATGATACCGATATATATATATATGTATATGTATATACATACACACATATTTGTATGTATATATATATAATAATAATAACAATAATAATAAAAAATAAATAAATAAATAAATAAATATATATATATATATCTGTATATATGTATATGTATACTAATATACATATATATATATATAGACATATATAGACATATATATATATATATACATATATCGATATATACCAGAATAATATCAGTGCGGGGTAACTGCACATCGTCAGCTTCCTGCCTCGTCTCGCGCATGGACATCCAGTGTCACCATGGCACCCACGGTTACGCGATTGAGTTTGGTCATCTCTCCTGGCGATAGTAGGGTTTGGGGTTTAGGGGATGCATCTTATTTCGTCAGTATGTTGCCGCGCTAATTCCACAGAAGTCGTTGGGAAAAAGCGCTACATCCCGAAACATCATAGACATTGAGCATGACTGTCATGTCCTCGAACTAGAACCACGATGTCCTCCAGCTGCTTGAAGAGCTTCCTTGCATGCGGCAGAACTGCGCTGCATACCGCACACATGACAAAAACAAACCAGTATGTCTGGTACAGAAACGCGCTTTGAAGAAGTTGAAATCTGGTGGTTCTTACTCTTCGACCCATTGGAGCTCCTCTGGATTGGCAATCGGTTTAGGGTTTAGGGGTCAATTTTTTTGGTCCATTCGTGGATCTCCAGCATCATCTCTCATTGCTCCTTCCTGGCCGCTTGTTCGCCTGTTTCATTTCTGGAAACCTACTTATGTCTCGAATTAGAAATCGAAAGCCACTGCAGAAGCTGTTCTTGACTAGGCACGGAGTCGCTGAAAACCCTTTCGCCCTCACTGCGTTGACCCGGTGCTCTGGAGCTAGGGCAACCTGTGAACTTGAGTTTGCCCAGCGGCTTCTCATATTCTGCAATCGCCCCCTTTTTCAATGCATCGGTGACTTCGGATGTCCAAAAGATCATGTCCTGACAAAGTCTTCGCATTTTCCACACACGGGACATGCCCCTTTGTCAGGCTTCCACTGAAGGCAGGGCACCGTTGCTAGGACAACCTGGCCAGGCCACTCGCAGCACCACCTGGCAATTCCGCCAGGGGGTTTGGAGCGTGGACAATGGGGCACAGTCGATGAACTTTGGAATCCAAGTGGCTTCACCCGGTCTGCTGTTGGGTATGCCTTGTTCGACTTGTCAGTGACCTCGCGGAGGATGTCCATCATAGACTCTTCCACTTCCACCAGCCAGCACTCCACTGCACCAGCATTTCCAGGCTTCATGACATCGACTTTGTTGGTGAAGTCAACAGTCTCGCCCTCTCCAGAAGTCATCGCTTCAATGACTTCGTTCCTGGGCTTGTGCAGGCTGCATCGCTTGCATGAGGCAACAGCCTTTTGTGGTGTTCTGTGTTCGTATTTCTGTACCTATGCGGCTACTCCGTGCATAAATGCAGAAGTCTGCTTACTTCGGCCGGTTCACTTGGAGTCGAAACGGACCTTGGCGATGCCCTCAAAGGCCTTGTTCAAGTGAGGCTGCACCAGGGTGGGATCCTCGTGCAACTGCCAGTGCCCTGTCATACTCGTGTGACTAGGATACTAGCCTGCAGATCTCGCTTCCCTTGCACAAGCCGGATGCTAACTCTTCTTCAGATGCTCCTTGGTCTCCGCCAGAATCGACAGCAGGTCAGCATCGTTCAGGAAGAAGAAGCGTGGGAAGTACAACCTCACGTGAGAGAGAGAGAGAGAAAGCATGTAGCAGTAGCAGGTGCACATCGGCATACTATGCTCGCACTGTTGCTATCGCTCCCACCTCTTCGTCTCCAAGTAGTCCTTGAGGCCTTTCTGAACCTTCTCAATCGTGACGTTGGCCTCGGGCATGCAGTTGTGGCTGCCAACAATGCAGCAAAATGCTCAGTTCAGTCGCAAAGCCTCTGTCATGTCCTCCACAATGTTCTCAATCTTGGAAATGGCGATGCAGTTCCTCAGCGGAGCAAGCTTGCCTAAAACGCTAAGTCCTACCTGCCTATGTTGTTGCACGACTCCCCGATGGCGAGCAAGGATCTTGTTGGAGTCAACTTGCGCCATGCGCATGCGGAAGTTGCTATCAATCCGAGCGAAGGACTCGGATTCCTCGCTGTCTTCAAATCAGATCCAAATTACGGAGCCCCTTATGGGGGAGTTTATCATAGTGAACCTTAGAAGCACCCCCAACTCTCGAACAACTTCCAGCACTTCATCGCGGCTACACTCTCTGCTTCACCACCATCCCCACGGGGTGCGGGAATTGAAGCAAGTGCTCCTGGGGCAGCTGACGCTTGATGTCGTCCGACGCGAAAATCGGCTCGAGTGCCATCCAGCTCCTGGACAGCTGCGCTGGAGCTGGCAAACCCAATTAGGCTGACGGGGCAAGACCATGCTTTAGAATTCTATATGACACTGTACTATGCTATAAATTGCTATAATGGACCATACGATAATGAATAGTATCACAGAATGTAGTCTAGTTTTCAAAGCGCTCTGAAAGCCCTCCAACCGCCTCTGCAGGGCGATGACCTGGTCGATGAAATCCTGGATGTACATCAGTGTGTGCTCCCACTCGTGGACCTCTGCCTCGAAGGGCTTGCAGAAGGGACCTCGCAAAGATTTACGATTTAGAAGGTAAACTCAAGCTTTGGTGTAGGGTTTAGGGTTAGAGCTTGGGGCTTAGGATTTCGAGCCTCAGGGTTTGGGTTCAGGGGTCTGCAACCCTGAACAGATGATTGAGGGCTGCATCTGCGTTGCTTTGACTTAGCCTCGGGCTGCTTCGGATAGCCTGAGTCTTGGAAATGTGGTCGTCAAGGACCGTCTGGATTTCGTCAATGCCGCGAAGCAATGGCACTCCATTGCGTTCAGCTGTCGCGAACTCGAGAGGCTGCCACTCGATCTTCATGTTGCTCATGGCCTTTTAGACATGACTGGAGAAGTGCCAATGCTACCCCAGCAGTTTTTCGTACCTTCAACGCAAACAGCTTAACTTTTGTCAATGGCCTTCTTGAGACCATGCTGCTTTGCTGCTGCTGTTGACAGCTCCTCGAAGTCATTCGTGAACTCGTTAATGTTGTAGTCCAACATCATTTTCAGTGTCACCTTGTGGTAGTCATTGCCATAAAGGGCTGGAGGAGGAGCCGCGTCTCCCATACGCTCGAACATCTCTTTCCAGTGTCGGTCCAGAACTGACTCCTAAGTCTTCCCAAAAAACAGAGCATCCCGAAGCACAGTCTTGAATGCACAATCTCCACAAATTTGCTACTAGTAAGTGGATCCAGAGCACGTTCGCGAAGCAGCGCAGGAAAGGAAAGCGGCCCTTGAACTCCTCGAGGCCTTGACGCAACTCTTTGGCGATCTTCTGCGCAGCCCTGCGAGATCACCGGACCGTCCGTGCGATTGATTTCCGATGAGTCAGCAGAAATTCTTTAGACTGTACAATACTGCACAGCTGCTGGCTTCAACTTGTCCGGCTACAAGCAACCCTGGCTGCAGACGGTGGAGATCTGAAGCACTGCCTCATGTTGTCGTTGTCGAAGTCCTTGATCATCTTGTAGACCAGCCTAGGCTTCTGACGTGTAAACGACGAAATTCCCCCTACTCCTGGGAGCTTCCTTCTCGTCAATACTTGGAGCTCAGTTCCGGTGTTTCATTCACGAAATTCCAGAGCAGATCTGTCACACTTTTATCGCGCTGCGTCCAGGAGGCTTGTACCAGCCATCGATGGTGTTCTCCACAACCGTCGAGTTGTGAGTTGCGATGGGCTCCGTCGTCCACTTCCTCTGCTAGGTCTTCTGCACGTGTTCGAGTAGCTTCCAGAAGTACCGTCTACGCGACACATGGCAAACTCACAGGCAGCTCAGAGGCTTGTCTGAACGTTGGAACTCGATGACGGTGCTCCAAAGCAGATAGTAGGGATTGAAGTCGTCGATCATGCCGTCGAGCTCGTAGTAGTCCTCGTTGGAAACTCGTGTAAGCAAGCAAAGGCGCAAAGAGTGCTCATGCGAGCTCACCACACTCGCTGCGAAGGATCCGTCACTTCCAGGCCAAGAAGTTGCTCTCGAGACACGTAGGACTTCGTCCTGTTCAGGGCCTCGGAAGCAAAAAATGGACAATGCCAGTCACACTCCTTATCACAGCATGCGTACGTCTTCAACTAATCTCTATCCCTCACAGCTACGGCAGGAGCGGACCTCGTCCAGGTGCTTCTTCAAGCTGTAGACTTCAGTCTCGTAGTCGGACAGGCCCTTGCTGTAGTCCTGGATTCTCAGGCCCTTACGGTAGCCCTCTGCCTCCAGTGGGGCCTACAGGTCTGGTACTGCAGGCCCGCTATGCCAGCGATCCTTGAACTCGTTTCGAATCCTGTGCAAGCTTTCGTTCCACCTGCGCAGGCCGAATTTTGACAGCATGCCAAACCAGCAAAGAAGCAGTGGAGCTGCTTTGGAACAGCTGGGTGCGATGCTTTCGCATGTCATCATTGAACTCCATTTGCTCACCTTCCAGCACGGCAATCTCGGTAATGTTCCTGCAAGATCCGACCAAGAATGCAAAGCATGCGCGCGAACTACAGCTGCCGGATGGGTCCTATTGACCAAGAAGTGCCACAAGCGCACGGTGTGGTCGTCCGAGCATGTGACGAAGGCTTGCCTTGCTTCATCTTGCTTCGCTACTTCTTTCGACGTGCATTACCTAAAAGGTTCCACAAACAGTGCTCAGTGCAGATTGATGCAACTTGCTCTACGTTTTGCAGCTTTGCGACGAGCACGGAGCCCAGGCAGCATACCGCACACTTGCCAGATGGCCCTGACATGGAAATCCACTGGATGCTCGTCCCTAGTCCCAGCCAGCCCTACCAGTACCAATGCCCACTGGTGTTTGCACATGTGCCTGAAGGGGATCTGCTCGGCGCTGGCCACTGACTGCTGAGAAGAGTCCAACATAAATGTCCTCTGACGACGACCTGTCTGTGTGTGATATTGCCTGTGCACACGGTCATACTTGCAGCCGGCGTGACACCAGTGAGGTAGCATCCGGGGACCAGGTCACGAAGCCAGACAAGCACTGGATTGGATCGATGACCTCTGCGCAAAAAGCCATGGAACCACAGAATAGGCACTTGCCAAGGGGACCCCAGCCTGCTTGAGCTCGGCATCAAACTCACCTTGGCTCAGAGGCAATGCGCTGACCTCGAAAATGCTATGCTGATGTTGTACGTCAGCCACATCAACACAGAATGTACACTTTTCGGTGAAAAAAGACGAGTTGCTGTTGATGAGATCCCAGATCCGGATTGTCGCATCCTCAGCTGAGACGTCGCCTTCTTCACTCAGATGCAAGCTGCGCGAGCAATGATGAGGTCTAGTCCCAGCTGATCCGAACACGAACCGTACATCTCGTGACAGGGAGTCTCGTGGGGCAAAAAGTATACACGTGGCAGAACCGGAGTGCTGCCGACGGTCCGTGCTGCACGTCGCAAGGCCTCGCATTGCGGTGCCGCAGGCACTGCAGGGTGCCGCGCACGAACACCAGCGAAGCGAAATCGCAGATTGGCCGAGAACCTTTCTAGCCAAGCCGCGGTTGCCATCCAGTGGTGAGAAGGAGAGACACACCTCAGACAGTCCAAGTCGCCGACTCACTCAACAAGTCTCTATCTTTGGCAAAGCGGCCACCGGTGCTTTGTGGCAGGCCAAGAAGATTGGGTCACCCTGAATCGGACAGTCGTCGCACTTCGAACATCTGATCAGAAACTCTAATATAAAAGGATATCAGAGGATATATAACTTGCTATAACATACTGCAACATCGGCTATAAAATACAGTGTTGCAATAATATAGACTGATACAATACTGTAGAACATTGTAGAACTGTAGAATATTTCTATCGCCTCCTCGTACTCATCTTCCGGCTCAGGGTTCTCCTCGGTCCAACCCTCCTCCGGCTCGGCGGGCTTCGGGAGGAGCTTCTTTGGACCACGCAGCTCGTCGCGGGTCGTGGTGTTGTAGATGCCTTTAAAGGCGAGAGCTTGGATTTAGGGATTGGAGTTTGGATGAGTTTGGGGATTTAGGGTTTGGAGTTGAGCGTTTCGGGTTCAGGCTTCACTACCAGCAGTGCTAGTAGCCCCGCAGCGAAGCACGCAACAGCTGAATCGTCTGTGCGCGACGCGACGGAGTAAGATGCCATTTCAGCTAAGGTTCGCAGGTGCTTCTCATTGCTGCCCACAACCAACCTGAACAGTGTTGCCAAAGTGGTTTCCTACTCTAGTGTGCTGGCGCCTCATCACACAGCAAAGTACAAGTCCAATGCATCTGCAGGCAAAACACCTGGTACCATCACCGCAGAACCCTGCTGCGTGGACGGCTACGGGTGTTTCGCCGTGCTCCTGTGTGCGCACAGGGTTCCAGCATGTTCCAGCCTTTCCGTTTGGGCTTCTTCGGCTTCCCGCCAGGCCAACATGTGTCCTTTGTAGTTTGGAGGATGGCCTTTGTCATGAGCTCCGCACCCGATGTCATATCCCACAGCTTCACCACACCGTCCTTCCGATTCACAGCCCCATGAGAGTCAACCACATGGTGAAGAGACGGAGATGCCCCGCGCAAAAAGCCATCTGGCATCCTGGAAAAGGCTACTGCCTCCTTTCCTGAACACGTTCCGGGTATTGCCCCGTGCATGTCAATGTGCTTGGGTCCTCGCTGCCACAGGCAATGAATTTGCCATCGCGGCTGAAGCAAATAATGCGGACGGGGCCTGCGAGGCAAGATCGGAAGATCGTAGACCCTCCTTCTCCACTCCAAACCGCTCCGAAGCCCCACTAAACCCTCTATACTCTCTCTCTCTCTCTCTCTCTCTCTCTCTCTCTCTACCGGCACTGGGGGTCGGGCAGCGTCCAGGCCCTTCCCCCGCA
>CAJNJA010031287.1:0-27523 GCA_905231915.1 Symbiodinium necroappetens
AAAGATGAGCTGCCAGCAGATGATCTTCTTCGCCAAAAAGAACCCGAATGCGGACCCTGGCCTTCTACAGTTGGTGATGGACCAGTTGACAGGCAGCTGCCCGAACTCGGCCGTGAGCTTCCCTCGTTCTTCCGTCTGGCTTTGAGTCAGACGGTGAGCGAGTCGAGGTTGCAACGTGGGACGTCTTCGGCCGACAGCAGGGACTGGACCAGGCGACACCATAACGGATTATAGACGACTGGTGCAGGTACTGAGAAGCAAGCGATAATAAATGGCTCAAACGACCGATGGCTTCTGAAGGGTTGAATGACGTTGAATGCGATGTCTGCAGATTCGCTCATGTGGGATTTGCACAGTTTGACTTTGAGCAGCTTGAACAGAAGCATGCTCGTGTGGCTTGTGATAGTGAGAGGGGCTGTCAGTGTGTGTGCCACAGCATCAGGAGCAATGGATGACGGTTCGCGAGAATTGTTTTCAATGCTTCCCTCCCACCGCAACCCTGTCGGTTGGTTGACCTGTTGTGGTCATGGGATGTACCGGGCTCATCGAGCCCATAAAAGATCTTAAATGATTTCCTTCTGCTGTAGCCGTTTAGGCGGCATTTACTATACGGAAGGGACTGGTGACTATCGGCGAGCTGTCTTTGTGACGGTGAGAGGGCTGCAGGTTGTTCTGTAGAATCGGGAGCAATGGACTACGGCCAGTGACAATGCTTTTCAAAGATCCTCTCACCGCAGTCCTGTCGGTCAATCTTGGCCTGTTGTGGTCATGGGTTGTACCAGACCCTCCACAGGTTCGAGCCTTTACAGTATTGTAATCCTGCCGCCTACCATTTTGGCGACGTTTGCATGATTTCTGCTCACAGTGCCGTTGACCGATGTACTTTCGATTGCTGGGTCCGACGGAAGAAGAGTGGTCAGCGAGGGTGTCAACACAGGCTCCTCTTTCGGTGTTTTCACATTTGGTTGGCTTCTTGAGCCCTCGCCGCCCCGGTTTCGAACTCTTTCGACATGGCCCAGCACGACAGGCTCGATTTCACCCCGCTGGCCGCCGCTGGGGGACGTCCGTTTCTATCCCTTGCCTTTGTCTTTATCTGGAATTTAAACATCATTCCCGGACCGAAGAGATCGAAAGGATCCGAACTTGATTGCTTAGAGTTTTTCTGTCGACCTCCGGCTCAACATGCCGGGGGGTTCGGCGCTGCGAGGCAGTGTTTGGCCATGGCCGCCAGTCACGTGAGAAAAAGCTCGATCGCTGCAGTCCTTCGAAGGGGATTTGCACTTCGCAGAGTCATAGACCAGCCTGCATGGCAGTCGCTGCTACATCGTGCAGTCCATCCCGGGCAAAGGCTTCAGTGGATCTCATGGCTCTTGCAAGTTGTAGTTTTGCCTTCGGGCAATCTCGATCCATGCACACAGTTTTGCCCTTGGCAGTTCGGAGCCATTTTGTCTTATGCGAAGGCCTCGGAAAGCTCGAAGTTTCAGAGAGTGAACGGCCAGGTGCCGGAGCCGTCGCTACTCGACCTCTGACTGCTGGGGAGCTTCTGGCTGAAGAGGCACCCCTGGGGACATCTTTGCTCTTCCCACAGCCAGGGCTAGGGCCCCCTAGGGCCGCCAGGGCAGAGGTAGAGCTGTCTAAGAGGCGCGACCCCCAGCGTCCAGGGAACGGCCTCTGCAGGTTTTTGGGCTCTCAGCGGCCGCAGAGGATTCACTCGAAACCGAGAAAGACTGCCCAGAGATGGCTCGGCGGAACTGACCTTCTTGGAACCCGAATCTCTGAAACGCCGAAAAGCATCAAAAAGCGTTCGCAGCTTCAGGCTCTGCCGTCGAGCATCGCTCTTGGTTCTCCGGTGACATCGTCCCCTGGTTTTCGGTCCCCTGTCTGCTGAACGTGTAGCATGCAAATATTTGTTTTTCTCGGCTTGGACTAGTCGTGCATGCCCTTGCGATCCTGGCCATTCTATTGAGGCGTGTCCGGACGGGCCGCCCTTTTCGGCCTGTAATGCTGTGATGCAGTCAACCCAGCGTATACGACCAAACTCGAACCAACGCCGAAAAGCACCTAACAACAACAGACACTGCCTAAAGTCATTGTCGGCCAATTTGTCAAGTTTGCATACTTTCCTGTTTCCATAGCTTTTACCCTGGCCAGGAACCTCTCCTGCAGTGGTCTGGTGAGGATCAGGATGGGGTTTGTGGTATTTGGCTACAGCATCTTTTGCTTGCCTGCTGCGACAAGCATGTCAGGTTGAATGTTTCTTGCGGATGTGTTGCGTGTCAGGACCAGGTGCAGCAGCTTTTCGATGCGCTGCCGCTTCACAAGCAGAGTGCAATGATGGACTTGCAGGCAGCCAGGGACCATGCGGAACTGACGGAAAGGTTTTAGACCGTAGATGCTCAATTTGGCAGGACAGCTATGCACATAACGACGCAGAGAAAACGCCCCTCTCAGCTGCACAAGTTCGAGCTTACAGTGGATCGTTACTGTAACTGCGACCACTGAGGCTGCTCGGCGTGGTCTGCACAAACTCCTTCACCTTCCAAAACGAAGAGGATGAGCGTTGCTTGCTTCATGGCTCAACTGGATCTTCAGCTTAAGGTTGACGCCTGTCTCACAGGATATCTGACGAGTTCAGCTGTTGCTGCTAAAATGTTTACGTAATTATATGTTGAAGGTGTATCACTATCGGTCAGATCACTCTCGAGAGAGACTGATGTCCCTTCTCGTGGAACCTTAGGTCATTGTTGCTATTTTCGACCGGTTGACACGGAAGTTTTGTTTCTGTCATCTCACTCTGTTGACAGTTCTTGCAATACAACTTCGAGTGCAGCCCGATGTGGTGACGGCAGGTGGGAAGCCCAGTCGGAACCCGCAGCACGAGCCACGGCTTGCCATCCCGTGAAGTCACATCGAAGGTGAATGGACAACAACTTAAGCAGAAATCCGGAGTCAGCAGGTGACGAGGCTCTTTCGGGGGTTCCCCACGGCTGGGACGTCGCAGTCGAGATCATTTCACAGCCACGGCCGAAAGCGCAAACGAACACCAACAAAAAAGGGATGCTCATGCAGTAGGGACTGTTCTTTCCAACTCTTCCAACCATGAGCGGGATTTCTTCCACTGTGCATGCGATCCTCCCCGAGCATCGCAAGCATCAGGTATCTGGAGATCAGCCGCTTCAACCATTCCTGCCGCCCGAACTGTGAAGGGAGCTGGGACGATCGGCTAGGCAGGCTCATGGTTCCCATAAAAGCCTGGGGAAAGTTCCTAACTTCTGTGCGAGCCGCAGGATCCTTCGGCTTGATTCCCTGCTTTCACTCGCTGTGAAGTACTGGTCTTTTGCAGAGGGTCTTCGAACAGCGCTTTCGCTTTGGTTCTTTCGGAATGCATCGAACCAGGGCCCTCGAAAGCTTTGGAGTCTCGAAGTGCAGAGACATTGCCGCCTGAGCACTACCGCAGACTTATCCTCAGAATGAGTTTTAAACTGCCTCGGCGAGGCTTGCTGCAAGTCTACGCTTGTGAGGCACCCTTGCGGATATGGCAGAGCTCGGTGGATTAGATATTTCTTGCTGCCCGGGTCTAAGGATATCCCATCAGGAGATGAACTGTGCCTCTTCTATACAGATGTTCGCAAACCACGGCAGCTGCGGCAGGAGACTGAGGGCCACTAGATCGTTGGCATTGTTCGCGTTTTCCCAGGAGAAGCTGCAGACACTGGGCTTCACGTGCGCCTGTCCAGTGTGTCGTGCTGCAGGCCCGGACATGCTCGGACTAGATAATTGTTGCAATAATGACAACCTCATAATCATGAATCTGCCTCCCCCCGCCCCCCCTTCGGTTGATTTCAGGCCCCCACCGGGTCGGTTGACTATTGAGAGCGGAGTCCCACGGTTGACTATTCAGAGCGGACTCTCTCTGCGACTCTGAGGGGGGTACAATGCCTGTCGCCCAAGATCACCCCGTCGGCCAGATCCCGCCAGCGACAAGCGCCGCGAACGCCTCTGGCAGCTGGTCGAGGAGATACCCAGCTGCGAGGATCCCGAGCAGGCCGCCATGAGAGGACATGCTAGACCTTTGGAGTTTGGCCATCTGACACCGTCTCACACCAAGGCAGAAGCTTCGAGGCTTCCAGATTTCAGGATTTTTAGGCTTTCTGACTGGAAGGAAACGAGCTGGAAGGTCCACATAGGGACATAGGGTCTGCCAAAAGCAATTTCTGTTCTATTCTAATCAGTGTCATGCATGGAACCTTGACAAGGTTGTCTGCACCAATGTTCGATGTCGAGCTGCCTTGCCTGTCAATTTTGTCTCTTGCATGAGAAGGGCATGCAGGAGTTTTGCCGTATGCCTAAGTTTGACACGTGCACTTTTCTGGTGATCGCCAAAGCAAGCGCATGGCTACAGAGAGCAGGGGCCTTGTTTTCGTGAAGATGACTTTGCCGGTCGGATCGCGCTGTGCAGGCACTTGGCCTAATTCGGGAAAGCTTCGAACTCTCGGACGCGGAGGCTCCAGGGACAGAAAGAAAGCCAAGCACTCAAAGAAGTCGTTTCCGCTCAGGGGCTGAACATCTCTTGCTTCCGGGAGGTAGCAGCCTACCAGGCAGGGCGTCCACGTACGGTGACTCTGCTGCGACACTTGCAGCATGATGTAGATGTTATGTGAGCAAGTCTTCTTTCTCTGCGTTTGCTGCTGCTGTTTGCAGCACAATGACATGACATGTTACAGAGATATCTTTGCCCCTGACTCGACGATGTCAACGAGAAAAGCTAGCGTAGAGTTGGCTGACAAGCAGTGAGGGTTCCACATTGTTGTGCCCCATGAGACCATCTCGTACTCAGCCAACCAGCACCAGCGCCAGCACCAGCGCCCCAGCACCCCAGCACCCCCCCAGCACCCTAGCACCCCAGCACTCCAGCACCCCCAGCACCCCCCCAGCACGCCCCCCAGCCCAAGAACCCCAGCACCCCAGCACACCAGCACCCCAGCACCCCAGCACCCCAGCACCCCAGCACGCCAGCACCCCAGCACCCCCGCACACCCCAGCACGCCACCACAACCACCACAACCACCACCACCACAACCACCACAACCACCACAACCACCACAACCACAACCACCACAACCACCCGAGCTAGAGTGCAGGAGTGCTATGACCACACCAAAAGCAAGGGTACGCCTGCATCAATCAGTCGATCCGACTTTGACCTCTGCAACTGAATGCAGGCTTACACGTCGTGCCTCTCCATGGGATGCACAGAGGAGGCTGGCAAGTGGATTCAGCGAGCCTACGAGCGACTTGGCAAAGAGGCTAAGCGGTCGGGCACTTCATCCTACAGAACACACAAACACTATGTTCCGATCTCCTTCGTGGTTTCGAAGACTTGCTGCAAACTTGCTCCACTCTGTGTACGACGAAGCAAAATGAGGATGCTCCATCATCCCTTTAATTGAAAGCATATGCGCCGGACAGCAGACATGGTCCTGAGGTTTAGCCTGAAGGGCCACGGCCCTTACCACGCCACGACCAAGATCGTCAGCCGCCACGCTAGTCGATATCGAAGCTGAAGGTCGCAGGGGGATGGGTCCAGCGCGTGCGCCAAAGTTGCGCCGCCAAAAGGGCAGCAAAGGCACCTCTCACCAACTTGGTCTCGGATTAACACGTGGCCGAAAACTGTCTTATGTACCGTGAGAGCTTGGCAGTGCAGCTGCTTCATAGAGTTACAAGCTGTATTGAAGTGTTGCTTGGCCAGAAAGTTCATGCTGAAATCCTGCAGCCGCGTTAAGCCCAAGGAGTGCAGAATAGGAGACTCTCTGGTGCCCCACCTGTCCTCGGAAAGGTTCGACGCTCGCTTGTTGCAACTTTGTGTCTGTAGTGACCGTAGCAGTCTGGTGAGAAAGCCAGGTTCTAAATCCCTAGAAAGTAGAATCCAGACCCCGACTAAGAATCCGGGTTAGGTGGGTATTGATGATCTATTCGGAGTTGTCTCAATACCTTTCCGATATCCCTTTGAAACTTTGGGCTTCTCCACAGCAAGATAAGAGGGACCAGGCTAAGCTTGGGAAAGGCCTGCGATTTGCAAAATTCGCTTCCGGCGATTTTTTTGCAGAAACCGAACAAGCACTCTTCATGTAGGCTCTTATCGTCCCCGTCGCTACCACGATTGTCAGGTGCAGTTGACATGGGTCCTGTCTGTGCGGACTCAACTGTCTGGGACCTAGATTTCCATCACCCAAGCATGCCATTGGTGTAGGGAGTCTTCTGTGGAAGTCTACAAGACACATGCTGTTTCCTGTGCCGGTGTGCTCCAGGCCGATAGGTCGTAAAAGTACAGGCTGGACGTGTAGGACACTTGTGGGCGACATCTAGCGCAGAGTAAGAACTTGACAAGTTTAGCTGTGCCCTTTGCAGCGCAGATATGGAAGGCAGCCCTGACCACTGCCTTTTCTGGAAAGCCGAAGCTGAGCAAGCCTGAAGCCGTGAATATCTCAAGCCATCGCCAGCCTTTAACGAGATCGGTTCCTGCTACTGTGACAGGCACATAGCCCAAGAGGTGTGAAAGAGGATGTCGCCTACAGGCAACGGTCTGGCTTGTTGGATGTGGCATTCTCTTCAAATCAAGTTCACACCGCTCTTGTGCTCCATCAATCCTCTGAGCTCACTTGCGAAGCTGCATGCGGATGAAGAGAGATTCCCGACTCCATGTACTTGTTGAGCGAGCCCAGGATTGTAGAAACCCTCCCTCGGTTTGTTTGCCGACCGTGGGCTTTTATCCGCTGCGGCCTTTACAAGCTCAAAGTGTTAGGCTTCGAGGCTTCAGGAAACGGGAGAGTTAGTTTGATGTGCAGCTTACATGGCGCCGGGCCAGTGAGAGGAGACTGCCTTAGCTCGATGTGCGGCCAATCTGGGGTCCTCCTTTGTTGGTTCGTAAAGCACTTGAATAGATATCACCTGTAGTGGCAGTTATGCCGCTAGGCCTGTCATTCCGGTACTATTCTCAGTGATCTCAGCAGAGCCGGTCAGCCGGGAGTGCTCTTACGTGCAGGATTCATTCCCTGGATCGCCCCGGTGCCGAGATGGCAAGGTCGTGGCCACGGCGATGATTTGCGCCCTGGCTCCGGATTTCTCATGTAGAGCTTTTTTTTTGACTGCTAACTCCTAGATGCGAGCACAGAGTCGAATGCTAAAGCCTGAACTTGAGTCCATCCCCCGATCACTAACAGTCAAATAATGGCATTTACATGCAACAGGTAGGCAAAACGCAGCACCAGACTAGTCGATCGAAATTCCCCCCCTCCCCCCAAAAGCTGTTTTCGATCAGCAATTCTCGTCAAACCTGCTTTCCTCCCTCCCTCCTCGATGCCTGATCTCTCCCTCGTCTCTCACTCCTCTTTCCCTCCTCTCTCCCTCCTCTCTCCCTCCTACTCTCCCTTCTCTCTCCCCCACTCCCTCTCTCCCTTCTCTCCCTCCTCTCTCCCTCCTCTCCCTTCTCTCTTCCCGGGGGTGGGGAGGCAGAGCCCTGTGTGGTGGACGGGGATATCAGGCTATACATGCTATACAGCCCATGGGCGGGCTATACAGCCCCAAATCCACTCCAGATGCGTTGGGGGGCCACAGGACTTGAGCATATGTACTTTCAAGGTGTCGAGACATTCGTGCGCTTCAAACACCTACGAACAAACTTTGTGCATGTCATGAAGCTCCAAAACATCCACTGTGATCGGGACAAACACCCAAAAATGACAAAGTTCTGGTGCAATTTCTTGTGGGTATGTTTGTGGTGACTGTTTGTGTGTGAGGGAAGGACTCAAGCCTGAACCATAGAACCCCCGCTTCGAGCACCAGGCTCGATTCAAGCAGTTGAGACCCAAGCACGTGCGATTCGAGAACCCAACGCCCAACTCTAGCTTGACTCGAGCACCGCGAATGCGCGATTCAATCACCCACGATTCAAGCACCGATTCCGTCACATTCCTCGAAAGCAACCCCCCTCATCAGTCGATGGCGGTTTGTTGACATTTATTGAACCCCGAGCCCAAGGGAACGCACAAGGGCCAAGCACCGAAGCCACGGTGCTTGACTCGGGCTGGTGCGCGAATCTGCGGCACGAATTGGACAGGAGCGCGAATCGAGGGTGCGCGAGTTGTCCGTAAGCGAATCGGGGTGCGATGTGCGCGAATCCGTCGGCCCACTGCGAGAACCGGCGCTTGCTAGTGCGCAAATCCGCCTTTCTGGTGTGCAAATCATGCATCGGCTACAATGAACCCTATAAGCGTTGCGCTGAAGCCCATGCAATGCAAGGTGCGTGAAAGTGACTGGGTTGCAAGCAGTCGATTAGCTTTGCCTGTTAAGTCCCTTTCTGTCGACTTTCGATCTACCCATCGTGTGTGTCTGCGCGAGGAGAAACGCTCCTGCACCCCTCGCGCCTTGGCAGAAGATGTCGTTCACGGCCCCTGCCATGCAAGACCCGAGCCATGCAGGCCTTCGGTCCAGATCCAGAGCCAAGTATCAACGACTGGACAGCAGCCCGCTCGCTGTGACGCCGCTTGTCTGCTGCTTTTGCATCAGGGCTTGCCACTTGAGCAAGCCCTCAACGCGAGGTTGCTTTGAAACATCTCAGTATTTGTGTTATTGACTTTATTACCTCAAGTCGACTGCTACTAGCATTTCCACGACTACTGCATCTACTGCTACCGGTATCGCCAGTGTCAGATGCCAGGTTTCATACTGATATGCACATGGACATATATGCACTACACTAGTCAGGTACTGCAAAGCAATATGTAAGATGTCACGAGGCAATGATAGGCAATGTCAGCATTTTTTGATTACACGGTATGTGTAACAATATGAGCAGGCATGCAACTCGGTTTCCTTTTCTGCCTGTATAATGTATGCTCTAGTCTAGACAAGAAAAGTACTGCGTATGTGTGTGTATATACAGACTGTGATACATATGAGTATAGATATGCATACACATACATATGCATTTGGGTCTGTAGATATGTGCATGCTGAAAAGCATTTTCATACTATGCATGTTATACTGTAGGTTTGTTATGCATGTTATAATGTAGGTTTGCGTCCCAAGCTTCCTGCACTTGTGCAGATATGAAAGCGTGCATAAAGCGTTTCCATGTCGCATTTCACAAGATGATTGGCGATAGATCAGACGATGAGAAATTGTAGCAGAGCCCCAATCTTCGATTCCATACGTTTTTCACATGTATCGTCTATGTATCAAGGCACAGAGATACCAATCCATCTATTTACCCATCTATCCATCTATTTGTGATCCATCTATCCATCGACCGGTCTACCTATGAAGGGACTTTCACCTTGCCTGCTCCAGGCAGCATTCCAAGTCTCTGGATCCAACTACGCCCTCCTGGAAGGAGGCAGCGCGGCGGCGCGTTGTGAGGACCCTGTGGGACCCATGTGTAAGCCCTGGTGCACTTCTAGTCAGCACTTCATGAACCCTGTGTGTGCACATGCACATACATAACTTGTTGCAGTATATATGTATATGTATATGCATAAGTGTACATACATACATAGACACACAGTACGTGTGTGTTCGTGCGAAGTGTATGTATATATATATATGTATATATATATATATATGTGAGTATGCTTTTTCGAAAGAGTAGTAGTGGTATGTGTACGTGTATCTGTGTAGAAATATGTAACTGTATGTACGCATGCACATGCATAGGTACAGGCAGGTAGGCAGGTAGGCATGTGCATATGTATGTATCTTGGTCTTTGCAAGCATGTAGTCAAGCATGCAAGCTTGCATGCATGCATGTATGTACATACGTGTGCATGACGTTTGTATGTACGTATGTATGTAGGTATGTACCTACGTACGCATGTACCTATGCAGGTATGTATTTATTTACGAGCGTATATGAAATTAAATATCATATCTGCAGACAGGCATGTGGACATTTAGATGGATGGATAGCTAGATGGTAGATAGATTTCAGTCAACTGCTACCAGTGGGACTTAGTTTTGCTTCCGTCTGTGGACCTTTCTGCTGAATGTTTCTGCATTACTCTCAGGAGCGTGAGCACGATTTAGAACAATTGGAACAACATGTTGGTTGAATGGACTGATGAGTTTGCCAGTAGTGTCTAAACATGTGCGCGATAGGTCTTTCTCACACTTCTGGCAGTATCACTCTAGCTTATATACGAAATGTGTAGTATGCTCATGCATGGTACTATTGTCACCATGTCATTGTATCATGAACAGAATGCCCGGTCTTTTCCTGACAAATGTTTAAGAGCACTTCGGCTGTGCCTGCCTTTGATCCATCACCACGTTGGCATTCCTACTCCCTTGCTACTTGTAACTTGATGGCTAGCATCCTGTCACTGTTGTTGTTCTTCGTGTAGGGCAGAGCCCAGAGCCCTTCAAGTGGCGAAAAGGAGGAGTCTTTTTTGGATGATAGGGGAAACTTTCGATGTCGATACAGATCGTAATTCCAAGCCACATGAAGAAGCCGAGATGTACAATGTACCAGGGCTGTCCCGCGGCGCGCTGGCAGATTCTGGTGGGTCTTATCATTGAGTTGGATGAAGAAAGGGTGCGATTGTGGAGATGAGCTCCCCTGAAGACCCCTAAACGGAAATTGTCAATCTGCTTTAGTTCTGCCCAGGCGACAAGTCTTAATCTCTGTTCTGGCCGCCTCTCGTCACTGTCTGGCTTCCAGTGCAATGAAAGACTCGGTTGCGGTTTTGACGAGTGCGAGACATGTCCTGACATGTCTCGACTAGATATGGAATCCCCAGCTTTTCAGGAGCCTCCTGGAGGACGTCGACTGTCTTGCGAAATCCGCGGACCAAGTCAGGCCACGTCATTTGCCTGCTGCATGGGTGTAGGCTGTAGGCGGAGGTGGAGGCGAGATGTCGAGTTCTGCACGGTTTCTTCGCGCACTTGCCCCTAGCATCCACGCTGTTACCAGGACTGCTACATATCGAAAGATCTTGTCGAACAAAATACATCTCTCCTAAGTCCTAAACATGTCGAACAGTCTGACTTCGGAATAGAGGCTGCTGACTTCTCGTTTTCAATCATAGACCTGCCTTGCGGCCGTCAGATGTTTCTGCTCAGCCCCGGTCGCCCCATCCGGCTTCAATACTCGTGAACCCGTGAGCGGTAGCAAGAATTTCTGACGAGGGACCCTCGGCTGCCAAGAGATGTATCGGCAACAGCGCGAGCGCCTTGGCTCAGTTTCGATTACATATGTCTTCGAAGAAGAATCGAAGCCGTTTGATGGGTTGTTGTAGTGTGGCCGGTTCATCAAACGAGAAAAGCTTAAATGCAGATTCAATTAGGTGACTTGCCAGCTGTTTCAGCACTTGCGAGAAGTCTGGAAAGGTTCTGGCCTTCAGTTGATCGTCACAGGGCAGAGTTTCAGGATGCCCTCGGTAGTCTCAACAACTGAAAGCCCGAAACGCCTGAGACACCGCCATACAGTACTGGACAGAAAAGGGAGAAGAAGAAGGAAGTCAATCCAGGAGAGATGGTTGGCCTCCCTGGTGGTGCCAAGTTTGCGAGACGCGCGTGTATGGCCTGTGCAGGCAAGAGGGTCCCAGCAATTCCTGTAGGTTAGAGGGGCAGCAGGGTCTTTTGATGTCTCTCGAAGAGTCTGAAGCTTCTCATTGTTAAAACCGCCTCTCTTTTGCCGGTTTGCTTCTTCTTTGTGCTAGACTCGACAAAGCAAGCCAGCGATTTTCACTTGCAAGCCTGGTGATGCAGGACGAGGACCTGGATCAGCGTTGTCTATTCAATGGCTACCAGGGAAGCGCCACTTTGACTTCATCTCATAACCATGGCCCGCAGCCTGAGGCTTCTGGTAGCTTTGAGAAGATGTTCCTTGCCCTGAGGTCTACGACGTTGAGCTTCAGGGTTCGGATGGAAGGCGCGGGACTCTCCATGCGGATCTCGCCCCCGCTTTGTAGCGGCTTAGCGAGGTCGTCCGGTTGCCTGAACTGCTGTGACTGACGCCAGCTGAGTTGCAGCACAAGACAAGCTTGAAAGCGGCAGGTGGCGCCCATCTGTGATGAAGCTGTGCCTTGCCAGCAGAAGACCAGCACGACAGTTTAAGTTTTTCGTCTTTTCAAGATGTTGGTGTGCCTGCATTTACACAAAGCCTTTGCCAACCCTTATGAAACTTTTAAGTCCTTGTAAACCCGTTAGAAATGCCTGCAAAAACACAATGAAAGCCAGTGGCCATTTGGGTTTAACAGCTTATGGTCACCTCTCGCGACCCCTTTGTATAATGAGCGGCATTGGGGCTGCCGTTACCTCGTTGCGCAAGGAAGAGAGAAATGGAAAGCGCATGCATCGAAGCCTCTTCTGTTTATGTCAGCACGAACTACGGTTGATGGCATAAATCTTGCTTTACCGATAATAAGTAATGTACCATAATTCCCCTAGGTTAGGGTCCTTAGGTAATGCAGGATTTATATCAGCAACAGTATGCCTTTTGTGAGAGGGGGGATAGGGCTTTGGGGTTTTTGGGTGGTAACTGCTGCACTTGGTTTGTCCGTGCCCCTTATGGGCCTCGCTTTGCGCAAGGATGGCCGGATATTAGGACTAGCCAGCAGGTGTGTGGTAAAGACGATCATGAAGGACTCTTCCCGTGCCGCGTTTCGCCAAGGCCGCCCTTCAGCAAACCCTGCCTGAAGGACAGCGTGGTGCTTTAGAGGGTGACACCTCAAAGAGCAAAACGAAGTTTTCAGTTTTCCGACTCTGAGGCAGAAAATCTGCAAAGGAACGAAGATGAGTTTTACAGAGACACTAGCAGTGTGAGGGAATGTAGGGCATCTGTGCAGACAAGCGGATGGATGCAGGATTTCGTTCAACCGGAGAGCACGGCCAAGATGCCGAGTACCGCCGAGCGGGACCAGAGACTTGGGTGATTTAAGGTTTGCGCACAGCGGAAAGGCAGCAGACCTTCACAACCACGAACTGTGCGCAAAAGCCGCAAGATTTGAGAGTGTCAAAGCAAGTGCTTACCCGAGTTGCACATGCTTACCCAAGTTCGATGAAGGCTTCAGCTTAGGTTACAGTTGGCCTCCATTCCGTATTACTAGGATGCAGACTAGGGTGAATCGGTGCCTGCGGGGCAAGAGAGAGGCCTGTGTTGAGAAATGTTGAGTGTTTTGGCTTAAGTTTGGTGAGGGTTTTTTTTTTGCAGCTTTTGCAAGCATATCGCAACATTGTAGCGCACTGCTGCTGATTATCGAGGCTCTGGCTTTGCATACCCTGCAAAGACGACGGTGCCTACTTCCATCTCTGCAATCGATCCTCGGGAATGCAGGTGCGGTTCTATCTATTCAACGGCGAATGTTGGGCCCTTTCCAAGATGACTTTCTTCCAAGCGCCGAGCTCCCAAACGTTCCCCTTGTCCAACCAAGTCTCCAGCTTGTTTCGTCTTGCGGCTGCAGGTGTTGGAGATTCGCGGAGGCGGCCCCGGGCACAGCGCCGCCTCACTCAGGCGGCGACTCTCTGTGCAAACGCCTCTGCACTCTTGGATGCGCCGAAAGTCTTGAAGCTTTCCAGCCAGCGCAGGCTCTCGGAGTATTCCGGTGGCGACAGACAGAAGTGGAAGGCGCGCCTTCGAACGACCTTTGTTGCATTGCCGCTGCTGCGAAAGTGTGTGAAAATTGGTGGGATTCGTCTCAGAAGAGCGACCCACCCAAGGACGTGATGCACCAAGTGCGTCCTGAATGCCAGAAGGCTTCACTGGAAACCTACGGATCGAGAGGGCAAACATGCTCGGGGTTGACAGACTCTGAAGCATTGCAGAGAGGCGTCTCACTGTGAAAGTCTTAGCAAGTCCATGAATCACGGAATGACTGCAAAATCCGTGCAGGTTGATGACGACAGACGCATCACAAGCAAGCTGGACTGCATGCCGCACTTCAGCCCAAATTCTATTGTTGTGTCGTGTGGGGTTGTTGGCATCCTTCTCGGGCCTGTTTTGGGCATGCGATGTGCTTTGCCAGGTTCGGAGCATGTCAGGAATTTGCAATCGGGAAATAGAAGTTTGTAGCAAGAGAGTGAACAGATCTCCACACTGCTGTCCTACGGCCCAACAACCGCCCGCATGTTCTGAAGTGCGAGGGGCGATCAAGCCATTCCGCTGAAGTTCTGCATCGATGTGGTGGGTGCACAGGATGCAAACAGCCCGCAGCTCAGGACCGTGGCTGAGCTTAGAATTCTGAGGACCTGAGCATAGTGTTGGCATGTGAGAAGTATGAATGTCTATCCATGCTCGTGCATGTGCCTGAGAAGCTGTGCCATTATACATAAGAAGAGCGTGTGGAAAGGTGCAGCTGTGTGTGCCTACGCAGCTAACGGCGGTCGCAACCAGCAGTGGGAGCTGGAAGTCGTGGGCCAGGCGGGCGAGCTGAACGTGGTCAGCTCTGCACGACTGATCATGCGTGTAGTTGTACGCATCAGAATGCCAGATGATCAGCAGACCCGACCTCGCTTGCATCATGAGATCTTAAGGTATCTACCAGGTACCACGAACCACCACAGATTGTGCCACCCTGTCTGAAGGCCGGTCGCACGCGCTTGGTGCGCATTGTGTCCCAGATGGCTCGCTGGCTGAACTGTCCTGATGGATATTGTTTGTGCATCCGTTTGCGAGTGTATGGTGTGTCCATGTGTGTCCAGGATGGCAGGCGGCTGCTCACCGTGGAGCTTCTCAGATGCACCCAACTAGTGACTAGTGTATGTCAGCAAGGTTTGTGACGATTCTCCGTCTGAAACATGCTCGCCATGTGAGTGCTCAGACATGGACACTAACCCAGGAATGGGGATGAAATGCGCAAAGAGCCTTGGACAAAGAATGCTGGATATACTGGGAGCAAGCCTTCTTGAGAGTGTATTGGAATGCATGCCCAAGAGGACATGATCTTGGAGATCGAGTATCTGGCACGCTGGTACGGTGAAGCGGGATTGGTGCAGCTACAGTGCCCAGGCAAGAGAAGGAACTGGACACAGTGACATGGCGTGGCAACACTCAGCCCTGGGCAACTTGACGGAGAACCGAGGAAAGTGGTCTGGAACAACGGTGTGCCGCAGGTGACCCGGACCCAATGTTTCCAAATGTCAGTAGGTCTGAACGTGAGGTTTGCTTGTCTTGTGGGCTCCACGCACTCGTGGGTGAGCTATTTATAGGAAGCACCAGCTGCGCAGTTTGCCTGTCAGATGGAACAGCGCAGAGCTGACAGCTTTCCGGATTCTATCTTAAGAAACTTTGTCGCGGGGAATCTCGATGGTGCCACTTTGTCTGCGAAGGCGATCGTAGAAGAGCGACTGGGCAAGCAGCTTGGGCGAGGCACGGGAGACGCGGAGAAGGCCGGGAAGAGCCTTCTCAAAAACCCACTGTCGTTCATCCAATTTCTCCGTGCGAGGCTTGTATTTTGCAAGATATCCGACATGGCCTCGCTACTCGCCAGATTGATGTTTTCGATTTGTTCACTCGACTTTTCGTTTCAACTGCAAACGTGGAACGAGAAGGGCTTTCCTCCTTTCCGTTATTGAGGGTTCTAGTTTGGGCTTCGGCTCGAGTTTGCCCCAAGAAGGCCAAACCGCTGTGCGCCGAACACTACTTGGCAAGTTTTTCATCCGCTGTCTTGTCGAAGGTCCATTACACCCCTCAAAGGGCTGCGAGCAGCTTGCTACCTGCAGCTCAGCTCCAACAATGCATGGCTGATTAGGGCTAAAGATGGCGAACAATGAGGTCGCCAACGTCCTTCGGCGAATTCACAGCGACGGATATGTCCCTTTGCTGCTTGCGGGAACCTGTGAGTATGAAAATTGGCAAAAGACACTTCAGAAAGATCTTAGAGGGGTCGAGGGTTGAAACCGCCCAACCTGGCCTGCCCCCAGGCCAGTCTGGTGGCGGTTGTGCGAAACACTAGACATTGCCTGGAATAGGCTGAGAAAGCACGTGCAAGTTGTCGCCTGCCAAACTATACTGCGACCGCTTCGTCCTTGCGATTGCTAAGCAGGTGAGTAATCTGCTGGTTTGTTGAGCTGCAGATTCGACATGCTACTGGCATCTGACTGATTGAGTAAGACAGACTAACCTTGCAGCAGGAAAGAATTCGTAATCACAATCGGGTGGTGGAGGGTATGACATGCTGTCGTGAATCAGCCCCAGCGGCGAAGGTCTACAACGACATGCACGACGGAAACATTCTTCGACACATGAACAATGAAGCTTGGATTGCCCTGTCATTGGAAGCGAGAGTTCGCCCGAATCGACACTGAACATGTCCTGATCCTGATGCAAGACAGTTTATGCCCATGCTCTGCTTTGTGCACTGTAGGACAGCTACAAGCTGATCGACCTCGGCAGCGTTACCCGTCCTTGTCTCAGACAGTAGAGACGCGGCGCGATCTAGGGTCTAGGGCTTCAGACGCGACTCCAGGAGCCGATCACTGGCTGAGCGAAATTGGAAGCCTCTACGACTGTCGATGGAGTCGCAATCGTTCCCCGCCTGCAGAATCCTTGCGGCGTTGCGCATCTTAGCGTGATGTTAGTATTAGTGTGACGCCGCGGCCTGAATTTTGCTGGCTGATTGGCTAAAGCGGACTTTCCGCCATGTACGAAGCAAGAGGCAAGCAAAGAGTCAACTGGTCTGATGACGTCCAGGTGACTGGCGTGCGTTTGCACTGGCTTTCCTGGGATTGATTTTGAATGGCAGGCCCTTTGTCGACCTGCCTTGCTAGTACGTAGCTGCACATCATCAAGTTGGAGCATGAAAGCATGTTGCACTTTAGCGTCCTGATGGCCGCTAGGCAGTTGGACGTTTGGGTCCTTGTGGGCACGCCGCAGCCTCAATCCTGGCAGGTAGGCTTCAGGTTCAACCAGTGCAGAATGTGGGCACTTACCACAATGCCTCCATTGGCCGATTACCGAGCTATGGCACAGGAGGGGCGCAGAACCTTAAATGCATGCCACGACAAATTACAGCCATGGCCTTGATTTGCACAGAACTAAGTCAGACTCAGGAACTCTTGCATCAAAGCGAGCTCGGGACTGGAGTGCTCTTGGTCCTCACCTAGTGATCAGGTGGGACCGAATTGCGCCATTCGTGCACCGCCACCGTCCCAAGACCCAGTGGCGTTGTCGTCAGGTGGCCTGGATTCCGCAAGATGTTGAGGACTTGCTCACCGAACATCGTGGACTCTGGGCCGTGTCAGAGGACGTTCGCACATTGTAGTAAGCGTGCCATGCCCTTTGTATCTGCAATCGACTGGAGCTTCCTGACAGGAACGAGGCATTCGCCAGGCGTGCAGCTAAACGGATGTTCAGTGTGGCCGGCACAGTCCCGGAATAGTGTTCAGTGCTCTCAGAATTGAGAGTGCTCGCCGCTCCAGGCCAACAGCGGTCTAAGCTTGTCTCGTGTCGGTGCAGGTGCTTCTTGCGCTGTTCGCACCGTGCAGCTTGCCTGAGTGAAGACCTTGCTCTTCTCGGATTGCGAAAGATCGGAAAGCAAATCGCAGTGATACCCAGCCTCTACTTCTCCCTCCTTCCTAAATGCTATGGCTACCCAGTGCTACAAGCCTCTCAAGTACTGCTTACACCGCTTTCGCGGTCCAGCCAGCCTGAGGCGTCGATGACCGAGTTGTTTGCCAAAAGCTTTGGGCGCTGTCTCTGAGCACATTCTGAGCAGCGCTAAGCACAGATGGAGGTCCGGCACAGAATCTCTCCTTGCCCTACGCTTGCTGGTACGTGTAGAGCAGAGTGACAGCCGGATGGCTGCTGTTACTGAAAGGACTTAACATGGATTCCTTGCATGGCTATCTGACTCTCAGCTACAAATGCACGAGACAAAGTTTCAGTCTGCGCTTCTGTTTTGCTGCCTGTCAAAGGTGGCAGTGTAAATTTATGTACTCGAAAGCATTAACCACATCCCTCGGAGGAGCCAAGAGTGGACTTAAAGAGTTGCGGAGCACTGCGGAGTCAAAACTTCAAAGTTTTAAGGGACTGCTGGTCTCTCGGCATCCTCGGCTGGGGTGTACCCGAATTAGGTGCACGTCTTATTTGAATCTCGGAATGCCGCGGCGGTGCAAGCGATTGGGCAGACCGGGGGCGGGCATGGGTTGGCCGCCTCCGACGGAAATCCTGCAACACCGTCGTTTGACGTCTTTTTGATCTGGTGTGCACCAATAGCACTCATTTTCAAAAGGCCTTACGAAGCATTATCATTATGCCTTGCTTCCTGCGTGGCTGCCCGGATTCACTGGCTTGGACTGAAACCGTCAGCCAGCTGGTACTGATGCTACAGTGGTAGGTGGAGCCCGGCGGAGCGGCTTGATTTTCGATGTCGATTTCACGGAGGATGCGCGTGCAAACGGGAAGGGATTTTTTTTTAAATCCCGACACTTTCAATCCAGCGTTCAACACCGATCGCGCGGGCCTTCCATGACTTTACCAAATACCAAAGAATACCTCCATGCTTAGGACATGTGTTCCACAACGCCGCTTGCTGTGCAGCAAGCAAGCTGCGCGCCGGCTGGCTGCGAGAGTGCGGGCCTACAAAACGACATTTCTTGGAAGGGCTGCTTGTATGCTTGTAGACGACGGTGCAGCTGAAAGAAGCAGCCACGATCAGGGACCATATGATAGCAGCATTGACAACAACAATCAGCCAGCAAAATTGCAGATGTACCACAGAAGTCGTAATCGAATCAGCAGCACTAACAGCTGATGGGGGCCTATCTACCCAAGTCAGGGCTCGAGGCAAAATGTTCCCAACTCCCAAGCCACCTCCCAGATTTACGCTTCGCACCATCAACTCACAGTCCAGACAAATGCAGGGGGCTTTGTGCTAAGTGCATGCTTCGGCTCGGAAGGGTGAAGAACACCTTCGTGGAAATTGGACCCATGCCGAAGGACGAGGTGCGTCGCTCTGCCTCAGGCTTCATCCGAAGTTTCCCGGTTCAGCCGTGCCGGCTGAACGATCTGTGTTGGCGGAGCTCTGTGTTGGATGTGCGATGATGCTGCACGTATCGCCGCTGCTCCAGGCTTCGCAGGTGAGTGTTCGGGAGACATTCTTATGGCCTTTTTACACACGTCCAGTGCATCGAAGTTGTGCCAAACTAGACTTCTGCATGGTGCACACTGTGTGATCCTATCTTGCTACCGGTACGACATTTGCATCGTCTGAGATCAGCAAAAGTGCAGAGTCTGACGAGCCTCAGCAGCCAGAGGTCAGCACTGTCCCGAAAATCATTTATACACTTGCTCGAGCCATTGGTCGCGTGACCAACTTTTCTGTTTCAGCATGGCTTTCGCGGCGTTGCAGGCCGTCCCGTCCCGCTATGTCCCGACTCTTCAGCTTGCCCGGCTGGATGGCAGGTTTCCGTCACGGTGATCGTGCTCACCGCGCTCATGTTCAACATGTTTAGAGGAGAAATTCGCATCACATGTGCTGTAGTTTGCTTACGGCCAGGGCTCCTCGGTACGCACCGTCGTTGAGGGGGTGTAGATCTGCGTGGTTTGAGGATCCCAATCCTCCACTTGGTGGGGGCGCTGCCTGGTTGAAACAGGAGAGTGAGAAGGCGGCAGGTCCGTCTAGAAAAGACGGCTTTTATTTCACTGATCTGTTGTGAGGGGTTGCGGGGCACTGAAGGCTTGAGGCTAGAGACTTTGAACAGCAGGCATCAAGTTTATCATTAACATTTGTCTCGACCGGTGCATCTCAGGATACCTGGTCTATCCGGCCACATATGCACTGACCTTGGTCTTGCATCCGAGAAGTGTTCTGCACAAGTGACTTAGTTTCTGAAGATGGCAGATCGCCGAAATTGCCACTCCGAAACACGAGGTGCTGGCGGTCCAGGTGGGTGCCACTCACATGCTGCAGGGGCCACAGTTTCTGCATCTTGTCGGCGAGTGCCGATGCAAAGCTCCAACAATTCTTTTCTTCGGTTGTCTTTTGCTTGAGTGATAGCCATTGCGGTTGCAGTTGAGTGTTGAGGCCAGGTTTGCAGAACCTTTCCAAAGGACAAGGCCAGATTTATCCCCTCATGCCCAGGCCGATGCTCATCGCCGGCACTCTGCTGCGTTATCTCGCGCGAGATCTTAGTTGATCTCGGCTCTCGTGGATGCCGGCTTTCAGCAGCACAATAGTGTCACGTTGTGTGTCTCCGTGCATCAGTTGAGAGACTAGAGGTGAATCTGCTGTTCACCGCTCTGTCAAAGTTGGACACTTTTGCTGAGCCGGTTCCAGCCCAAGATTGAACAGAGATGAATTGATTAGTTTTACTTCTCCAGCTCAGATGGCAACAAGACAGACTCGATGTGTCAAAACAGCTGTGCAGTTGAAGGGCCACTGTCCCATAGAAGACTGTGCTTCGGTTGCAGTTATCCTCCTCTTAGCAACCGGTGGCAGGTGCGCATCCATAGGACGAATCCACCCGCAGAGCAGCACGAGCGCGAGCTGGACTTGTGCAGGGTTTTTCTTGTGTCATCATCGTTACAGACGGGTGCCTGCGCTCAAATGGCTTGCTTGGTGGCTGCATCTGATACTGCGCGAGGACTGGGATGGACCGGTCATTCTGTCCCCGACTGCCTTTGTCTTGGTCGGGAGCCCGAGCCTGCTTTTGTTCGGAAGCTTCGGAGGAGCTATTAGGCGGGTGTTTGTCGACGTCAAGCCAAGAGGCCCCCACACTGTCTAATTATGAGGACCGCATATGGGGCAGTTGTTGGCAGTACACTGGTTGCAGAAAGTTTGCGAAAGCGGGGAAGTCCGGGCCGGGCCCTGCTCCCAAAGCGGCCGAGGCACTGAAGAGGCGAAACTTGGGGGGGAAACTTGGGTTCTTGCTATCCAGACTTCCACTCTGGGCCTGCGAACACAGGCTTCAGGGGATGAGGGCCTACCACGCAAATCCCATGGCAGAAGATGCCCGACTCTGCATTCCCAAGGTCGATGCCGTGACGCCATGGCTGAGGACAGCAGGGACCTCGGCACCAGGGAACAACCAGACGGAAACAGTGTGAGCTGTGTCTGTGAACGGTCTTCCAAGACTCCTTGTCCTATAGTAAACCTATTGTGGCGGTAGGGCGATTTCCGTCGTTGATTGACCAGCTTCGCATTTGCACGGCCCAGACGGTGCCGCTGAGCTGGTCAAACATCGCAGATCCTTGGCAGCAGCGAAAGCTGAGTTGCGGTCATGGCAGCTTCAGGGCAGGCCTCGGACGAACTTGATCTGTGAAGCAAAGGTGTGCTTCCTTGCGCACTATCTCGTGGTCGTCGACCCCTCGGATCTCTGCAAGTGTGTAGTTGTGTTTTCGGAAGCCGCAATCTCAGCGATGGTGGAGCTGCCCTCCTATAGGAGCCGCTCTATTACCTTTTTCACCGATGGCTCCACACCCCCGCGGTGTACAAGGCCGGTTCATTTGCTTACCGAAAACCCATCGCGCAACCCGCCGGCATGGGTCTTCCAGGCCTCGCACGTGCATCACCACAGCTCAGTGGTCACGGAGGCCAGGGCAAAGTTGTCACCCCACCTTCATGTTCAGCTAATCTTCACGAGGCTATTTCGGGCACTTCGCATCCCATGCTGGAGACCCTAGGCAGGTGCTGGGTGGGGTCGGGGGCTAGGTGCCCAGTGCAAGCCTCTGCTTTGCAGCAGCTGGAGGCTACCTGGCGAACTTTTCCTTCCCGTGCGGGTCCTGAGCTCTCGGTTCTACGAAGACCAAGCCCAGTCGAAGCACCGGGATCACGGATTGTCGTGCTGCTGTTGCCTTCGCTGCTTGATGCTGCTTGCACAGAGGATGAGCTATGCGAATCCCAAGTAGCTTTGCTCAAGCTCGGGAATGCGTGCTCCCGAGTCAGGCAAGCGCGACATTGCAGGAATTCTGTCACGAGCTGGGCCAGCTGTGGCCATGAAAAGTTAGTTACCTGAAGGCAAAACACAGAGCTTCCCACTGCCCAGCGATGATGGACAAGCATGGTTTCGCTCGATTCCTGGACAGATCCCTGGAGGACTTCAGGCGGCAGCTGCTGGATGTGTATCCAGATTCAGCGGCCGTGCGCTTCAGGTCATGTTTAGCCCCACTGCGTTGGGTTTAGGGGTGGTTGGGGGGGGTTGGCATGGGGTGCAGGTCGTAAGGCAGCCCAAGATAGTCTTGTAGGGCAAGTATGCTTCGAGCAAACGACCTCAGGCCCTAGGCCCTAAGCTGTGGCCCCGTAGCGCCTGCTCATTGGATTTTGGCATACTTGAAGAGTTCAGGAAGTTCAGGGTGTTCCAGCAGCTACAGATCCGAGGCACCCCGAGCATCCTGGCACCGTCGTTCTGTGCGATGACAGGCGGCAAGTCCGATCGGGATCCGAAAGAGTTTGGGCTTCGCAGCCAACATCCAGTGATGCTCAGAGGACTGCACTTCTTCCAAGCGAGAGCCCGGCAGACGCCACCGCCTCGAGGCTCGTCGTAGCTTTCGCAGTGCCAATGGGCCTTGACTCGGCTCCGCCCTGAGAGGCCCGCTTCTGTGGCACAAAAGGTGACATCACCCATTGGTCGTCAAAGCACGACACAAAGCTCGGCGAGCGGCTTACCAGCTGTCATCAGTCAGTGGTTCGCTCCCGGCAGCGCGATGTGGTGCTGAGACTGAGGGACGCCTTGCCAGAAAGGAGAGCCTGCAACGATCCTTGCCATCTGGTAGCGCAGCCTGGCCACGACTGTTCGACACGCCGCAATTGGCCAGGCGTGTACTGTGCTTGTGTGCGGCAGGCAGAGCGCGCGGTGCAGCAGCGCCTCCAGCTTCGACTCGGAGCCATTTTCCGGGTGTGTCAGCTCTGAGGCTGTCAAAAGTGCATGTGCAGCTGCTGCTGTCAGACTGTCAGGAGCTCGCACAGGGCAAGCCATGATGTCTGCAGAAGACTTGCACGATGCTGTGGTTTCATTGGGCCTCACCCGCTATACCGAGCAGGACCTAAGGGCCTTGGAAGCTCTGACATGTCCCTGATTCTGCTGTTCGCGGCAGTGGGCTTGCCAGATCTTCACTGCTTGCACTGTTGAGACAGGACACTGCCGTCTTTCTGATGCTTGGCTCATGGTTGGTCATTACAGATGAGCTTTAGACCGGCCTACAAGAAAGCACTGATGTCACCGAGTTCCAGTGATTAGCTTCTTTCTGTTTGTTGTTCTGCGCCTGTCTGAAGCCGGCTTGCCCAGGTATTAGCCACTCAGATGTTTCGAGTTTCGTGTGTGGTTCATCCAATTTTTCCGAGTCAGGAATCAGTTGGCGGACTACATCCAACTTCGCTATGACGATGCACCGCATCGAAATTCATCCAGCAGGAGCTTAAAGCGACGCTTAGATACATTGATTGGGACCTGATCTGAGGCCGACCCATTCCTGAGACACATCGACTTGAGCCTGCTTTGCGTTTGTTGCCCCTGGCCTGTAGGAGTCCGGAAGGCTCGTCGTGCAGCGGCTTCAACCCGAGACCCCAAACCCTGAAGCCTCAATAACACCCCAAGCTGCCAAGCCGGAATGTCTTTGTTTCCGAGGAGAGTGTTTCCGCGAGGTCGGCTGGGTGTGGCCTTCGCAAGTTCCTTGTCTTGGTGATTTGATGCAAGGGTCCAAAGCTGCTCTTCTTTCCCTAAACGTCGGGTGCTAACTCGCAAACTAACTCAGATTCCCGGTTGTTTCTGAGACAATAACTGCTGCAGGACATCGTTGAATCTGCATGAACCACTCAAAACCTTGGGTTGGCAACCTCCGTCTTCCTGTTTGGGGGAGCTTGATGGATTCCTGCCGTATTTTGATCACAACCTCATAGCTTACGACTTTGCAGCAGCAGTGCTGATTAGGTGTCCGAGATCATCTCGCAACTGCAAGCAGGTGCAAGCAACATGAAGTCTTGGTGCGGGTGCAGGTTCTGTCACATCCACATATCATGTCATCCCTTCGGCAAGTGTATACTCCAGGATATGTCGCACGGTCGGGGCGTCTCATTCCAGTTTTGCATCAGACTCCTCTTCGGATTGACCGCAAGCGGATATAGATCTCCCAGAAGCCCAGATCCAAAGCCCCAGAGCCTTTGCGCAAGGAGACGGAGCAATCCCTGGAAGTGGAAGTGTCGATGTCGCTGTCACTTCCCTCATCCTTGCAAGGCAATGTGTCTTCCAAAGAAGAGTTAGCAACAGCTTCGCTGTTTTGCTTGCGGGCTCTGGCACTGACCCCTTCAGGGCAGCCGAATGCAGCCTTGGACACGCTGAGTGGTAGTGGCGTGGCGCTGGCACCGGTCGAGGCTTTGATGCGGGTCTTTTTGGCTGAAGACCGTGTGGCTCGGCTCGGCTTGGCCTTCGTCCTCCTCGGCCCACAGTGGGGTTTTTTGGACCCTCGCAGTCGCTGGATCTTCAAGTGTAGGAGCTGTGTTCCCAGGACATTGCTCGACGCAAGATCTTTGACTCGCGATGCATCAAGCAGTACAAGGCCATGAAGGAGAACCCTGAAGAGAAATGGCAAGGTTTTTGATAAGTCTCAGGCAGATTCCGGATGTTAAGCTGGATGCGAGTATCCATACAAGTTCTTGTCTTTGTCCCGCATGGACGACCTTTGACGTCGAGTGTCGCATCTGCTCAGGATCTTGTTGGCCAGTGACACGAATCGTTTGGTTGCCGAACTCACCTTCGTCAGAATCAATGACTTGGCCGTTCCTCGAACTCGCAATTGGCGATTCCCTTTCCTTTCAACCCCTAGGACCCAGGACGCGATTCGTCTTGCCGGCGACTGTTGCACCACAGCCGGAAGGTCAGTGAATGACATCGGGGATCGCACAAAAGCAGAACAGAAGATCCCGGCAACAAGCATGGTTCCTGCACGTTTTACGGACCGGTGTTGACTACCGTATGCGATTAAGCCTTGACTGGCTGTCCCATAGCCCCATATTGAGACCCAAGGCGCCGCCGGAGGAGGCGCTGATGGTAGACGCTTTAATTTGCACGGGCTTTGTTCGACGAGTCGTCGGCGACTTTGCTCGGGCACGGCTTTGCTTGATCAACAGTGAGTCTGGATGAGTCTGGTACACACGTTTTTTTTTGTTGTCGCTCGCCTTTGCCCTGCACCTTGTGACGTGGCTGCATAGTTCAGAAGACACTATACTCACTATACGACGCAGTGCAACCGTGGATCGTGGCTCGCAGTTCGGATAGCTTTCCATGTGAGCTTCTGGATTTTGACACGGCACAGTTCGTCTGCCTTGATATGTTTTTTGGAGGCGCTGCAGCCACTGACATACCTCGAGCCCCTTGTAGCCATCATGATCTTGGGGAATGCGGCTGCCCGTCTGAAGTGGTTTCATTGGTTGCTTGTGCATGTTGCAGTAACGCAGTATGTTGTGCGTTCGCCCTGTGGACCAAGGTGGCAATTGGCTTTCAATCGGAGCCTCGGGAGAGAGAATGTTTCAGACCTCGTCGCACAACGATCCCTAGCACCATGACTGTTGCTGCTACCCGTTTCGTTTCAACAGCCGCTGTGCTCATTCATTGTCATCATGATCCTCGTCGGCATAGGTCTGATTCTCATCATCCTTATCGTCTCCCAGCCTGTCCTCAGACCAGCTCCTTTTCATCGCAATGGGATCGTCGTCACCTGCATCTTTAATGCTGCTGCTGCGTCACCTGTGGCTGCTGAAGAAATGATGCTGCTGCCGCTGTTGTCGGTTCTGCTGCTTGTGTTTTGTCGAGATTGCTTTGTTGTTGGTGTTGGTGGCGGTGGCGGCGATGGTGGCGGTGGTGGTTGTCGTCTTTGTCGCCGGCGGCGGCTAGAGGCATTCGAAGCGTATGTTTTCTGAGCTCCCTGCTGGTGTTTGACTCCGGAACAGAACAATGCCACATCACCGGGATCGCGTCGCTACCCATCGAACACGCGAAAGCAGTTGTTCACAGCATGACGTAAAGCGAGTATCGTTCAGCAGCTGCGGCTTCCGACTTTGACATGCCATGCCCGCAATCTTTTTTCTGCCAGGATCCGGAGTACTCAGATTGGTCTGGGTGGACCGCTGTGGAGGCGATTTTTGCTGGCTGGCTGCTGATCGAAATCGTGCTGCGATCGTGGCTCGTGGGGTGCTTTGACTACCTGTACGGGGAGGCTCCCTGCTGCAGCAAAATTCAGGGAGCTCTAGGTTTCGTTTCCGTGCTGAGAGGAGTTGTCCCCTCCTGGCGGCAGGAGCGCTTATGGAACTCTTTTGATATTTGTGTCGCCATCGTAGCTGGCCTGGACGTGTTCGTTTATCGCATTGGTCTCAACGAACCTTGACTTGAAAGCTCCTTGACACTCTGGAAAAGGCGGCCAGCTGTCTCAATTCCCTTAGTCGGAATAGGCAGAACCGCTAGGACCAGGACGTGCAGGCTTTAGGGTTGCGGGGCACACATGTATTGTTCATCATTTGACAATGGCGACAGGGTTGAGGTGCGGGTCTCAAGAGGTTTGACCTGCAATCGATTGAACTTCAGGGGCGAGTTGGAGTCCACATCCCAACTGAACAGCAACGTTGCTTGGAATCTAAGGAGGCTACAGGTTTGTATGGCACCTGGCTCATCCGCATTTTCCGACTGATACGCTTGGTTCGTGTGACGGGTCGGCAATGAGCGGGAGCATCTCCTTGACGGGTTAGCTTCGGGCAACTCCCTGTCGAGAGTTTTCTGCTTAAGGGTCCCGTTCTTTTCTTCAAACCAGGATCCTATATAATGCACATTGAGGATCTATACTGGGGTCGAGTCCCCTGTTCCTGAAATCCCCTCTACCTGCTTGGATGGGTCCAGAGTTGCCGCGCTAGCAGTCTTGCATCACTGGTCAAACACGGACTAACTATCATATACCATAACATACTGTAACATACTATAATGCTTCATGTCTTGGTGCCATAGAGCAGATCCTCCATTGCTCAGGTCATGAGAGTCTTCCGGCTGCGGTTGATGCGGGACAGCTTGGCAGCAGTATTTATAGACCTTTTTTTGGGGGTGGCACATCTGCGAAAGTCCAGCTTTTGGCTTTGGCAGAGCAGTTCTTCAGAGCCAGAGCCAGGATCTCCGTCTGATGGTGAAGGGCTTGCTGGCGGGCGTGTGGACGTTAGTGTTGTCCTTCCTTCTCCTGTTTCTCATTCTGTACGTTGTTGCTGGTTTCGCGACGATCTTCATCGGGAACGATGCAAAACTCCAGGACTTGGGTTTGCAGCCCCAGTTCCGGACGGTGCCCGATTCGATGTTCACGGCCTTCCGGTGCTTTACCGGTGACTGTAACTCTGACTCTGGCGCACCCATCGCATCGTTGCTGGCTGCAACGTACGGAGTCCCCTTCATCTTCGGCTTTGTCAGCAGCTACCTTCTTGTAGCCTTGGGGATTTTTAACGTCCGGGGCCCGGGCCTGGTTTGTTTGTGAGCATGCCTTTGAGTCTTGAGAAAATCTTTCGCATGACGGGCCAGATCAGCACTACAACGTCACATATCTAATATATATATATATGTATATGTA
>CAJNJA010031298.1:7391-30496 GCA_905231915.1 Symbiodinium necroappetens
CCGCACTTCCTGTGCGAACAATGTTGGAATATGTCGGAAAAGCATGGCAGGGCCGATACTTTCTTACATTCGCATGCTTCAAAGTGGCGTCCCCGTTATGATGGTGTGCGGAGCAAAGAAGCGCAAAAAAAACACTCGATGTTTCTGCGCGGCGCGTTTTGCGGAAAGGTTGGAGGATTCAGGGCAGATTCTGCACATGGTGTTCTTTCACCCCGGAGCAGAAAGTCCGTCTGCCTGAACGGCTCTTAGACTCTTTTGGCTGAACCTTGTATTCATACAATGGAAGTGTTGGTGGCATGGACGTCATCATGGTTTGATCTGGATGCACTGGCCAATGAATAGGCTGGTAGCATGGACGTGAACATGGTTTGGGCATGGATGCACTGGCAAATGGATGGGCTGGTAGCAAGGACGTTATCATGGTTTGAGCGTGGTTGCACTGGCCCATGGATGGACTGGTAGCAAGGACGTCATCAGGGATTGGACATGATGCACTGGCCAAAGGATGGGCTGCTGGCATTGACGTTGTCATGGTTTCGGCATGGATGCCTTGGCCAATGGATGGGCTGGTAGCATGGACGTTATCATGGTTTGAGCATGGTTGCACTGGCCCATGCAGCCGCTGGTAGTATGGACGTCATCATGGTTTGGGCATGGATGTACTGGCCAATGGATGGACTGGTAGCATGTACGTGATCATGGTTTGGGCTTGGATGCACTGGCCAATGGATGGGCTGGCAGCATGGACGTGACCATGGTTTGGGCACACTGGCCAATGGATTGGCTGGTAGCATGAACGTGATCATGGTTTGGGCATGGATGCAGACATAGCGACAGAGAGAGTGCGGGAAAGGAGGGTGATGGAGCCTGGATTTGGGGTCTTGGGTTTCGGGTTAGGGTTTGCGGGTTTGGCCTTTGCTTGCGAAAGCGGGCGGCAAGATTACAACACGATTCGGGCGTATATCGTGCCATGAGTATACGCGGTTGTGTATGCGGACATCTGCGTGCAATCATGCGGCGAGTGTTTAGCAGTTTGCTAGGGCCCACGCACGCAGTCCTACAAAGCCCTGAGCCCTTGTCCTGCCCTGCCCTGCCCTGGCCTGCCCTGCCCTGCTGCCCTGGCCTACCCTGCCCTCCAAAGAAAAAGCGCCGTGGCATGGGTTTAGGCCTAAACCCTGAAAGGAAGGAATAGGCTTGAGTGGCTTGGCCGCTTTAGACGACGTGGGTGGGAAAGAGAAAGGGGAAAACCCTCTATAGACAGGCATTCGCAGCTCGCCGCCACAGTGCGATGCACTCGACACAACCTTGTCGCAAGACACTATCGCTTAAGCACTGTTCCACGGCAAACCGTAAACCTTAAAATCTAAGCCATAAACCCCTGTCCTACATTTCGAGCCTTGGTCCTCACTATAAGGTTTTGAAGGAAGGTGGCGAGGTCCCGGAGCATGGTTGAGCTAAAGACCGTAGGCCCTAAACCTTCAACCCAAAAACATTAAACCCTGAACACCAAGTCTAGACCCCAAAAGTCCTAGTAAAGCTTGAAGCGTGTTAGGCAGAGGTTTTGCGCGTGTCTCACCCGAGGGGCTTTAGACAGGGCCTGGCATTGGGAATACCTTGAAACCGAAACCCCTAAACCCCTAAACCCCTAAACCCTTAAACCCTTAAACCCCAAACCCCAAACCTTAAACCTCAAACCCTAACCGAAATAGTAGGGTTGTAGGTACCAAAAACCATTCAGAGGGTTGTATCTGGGACTTAAACCCTACTGGGAGTTGCTTGGCATCCACACCTCGAAGTTTCAGAACTTCAGCTGCATATATATATATGTGTGTGTATATATATATACATATAGATCTCAGACGCGAGCCCGCGAACGGTTTAGGAAGTTTAGGGCCGAGGGCGTCCAGGGTTAAGGGTCGAGGGTTTAGGGTTTAGCTTCAGGGTTTAGTGTGCGCATTTCAAGTTTTTTTCATATAAACCCCGCTGCTAACGGCTGAAGGCTGATCAAAGAAATTGAGCAACGGATGAGCCACATCTGATGCACGAAATCCTACATTGCCTTCAATAAATCCTTGAATCGATGGTGGGGGCTTCCTGACAAAAAATTATGTATAAGGCAAATTTGCGTCCATCAGCAGCAACTATCACCACAGCCCACAAATCACCCGTCCTGCCCTTTTGGGGGCCCAAAATTTGGGCCGCCTTCTTCACTAAATCTGAAACTCAAAAGCCCTAACATAAACCCGAAACCAAGAAAGCCAAAGCCGAAACCTCAAACGCGATCCCCCATAGTCATGTCCCACATGCCTTGGTTTGACAGCGTTGGCGTTCCACTTGGTTGATTGGCGACTACAAGCCAGCTGGATCAATTGATCAATTGAGAGCATATAGCGAACTGTTTTATTTGCAATTGCCTTTATGTTCTGGGCCCATGCTGACATGCTCCCTCTGCCTTGTTGTGTTCTTTGTTGTTCCTGTTTTTATCTCTCTGCATGATATCTCGGCCTTTTAGTTGCCACAGAATTAAGTAGAGATCAGCTGAAAGCAAGGCTCCGCAAACCGAGCACGTACCCGGAGGCTGGCTGGAATTTTTCGACGCTTTCGCACCTGTGAGTTCTGCGGTCTGAGCTGAATCTGCAAATAAGTTCGCGTAACTTATACTTTCCCATACCGATGAAATTGCATATGCACAGGTGTGAAGCTTAAGTCGGGATCAAGTGACCCCTGCGCGTCTTGGCACGTGGAATGATTCGTTTCTGTAATGTTCGACCAGATTGCGGACAAAGTGATAGGGTGCGCAACAGCTGCTCTCAAGAAACTACGCTTCCGGCTTTTCGTGCAACCAGCAACTGTTGAAATTGAAAGAAGCACCGTCTTCATTTTCCCTGTACGCTCTTGTAGTTGAAATCATCCAAGGTGTCAAGGTTCCTAAACCAAAATTTCTTGACAGATTAGCCGTCTTAGGGTCTGCCAGCAACAGGCAGCATAATTTCTTGGTGCCACTGCTTACTCCAAGAGCTTTCGCAGCGAGCGGATGGCTTCGGGCAAGATCTCCGCCCGAAGCCCGAAATTTGAAAGCCAACCCCACATACAAACCCCAAGCCCGAAACCCGAATGATACTCTAGATCGTAATCCCCCCATCCGACGTCGTAAATATCCTTGAACCCTGTAGCCTTAAACCCGAATCACGAGATTTTCGAATCAGAAGGCCAGTTTGACAGAGCGCGGGAGTCACAAAAGGATGTCGAGTTCAACGAAGCTTTGGAGGCCGCAGAGTGCAGACAGGATTTGGGTGTGTTACAGGGGGCGGTATGATTAGTAATCGTATTCCGTATTCTCTTGTTGTCCTTGTATAGTTATATCTAGTATACGGTACCCAAGAACCCAGTTCTATTCAACCAAGCCCCCATGCTTGGCTTCGGTCGGCGTCGGCTTTCGGGGTTCAGGATGTAGGACGTGGGCTTTTGGGTTTAGGATTCCGAGAACCAACACGATGTTTGTGGCACTCTCCTAGGGTTGAGCACGGAAGATGTCGGGCCTGTGGCTTGGAGTTCGGGATTTCGGATTCACGTCACGAATTGACAGGGATTCCGGTTGGAATGTCGCCATGCCGAAACCGCTGAACCGCCGCAGTCCTCAACCCTTAAACCACCGAAATCCTGTAACTCCGAACCTTGAACCCTTGAATCCTAAGCTTCATCCTAAACTCCAGGCCCTTAGACCCCCTTGAGCCGCAAACCCCAGACCCCTGAAACCTGCCCGAAAACATTGAAACCCGAAACCCGAAACTTCAAACCCCAAACCTCCACGCCGCAAACCTCCAAACCGCAAGCCCTTGCCTTGCCTTGGGATCTCTCGACTTTGGTATGTCATGCCTCCCAACCAGGAATGCTGAAACATAGAGGCCTTCTATAGCGAATTTAGGGCTCTTGGCATATAGGGGTGAGGGGTTAGGGGATCGTGCGAAACACTTTTCCTACAATCTTTTACGAGCATTTTTGTGAACGGAAAAGATCGTAGAGACCTTGTTTTGTCCTGCCGATTAACCCTAAACCCTAAACCCTAAAGCCTAAAGCCTAAAGCCTAAACCCAAACCCTAAGACTCTAAGACCCTGGAGAAGATACCCGCGAGGCTATGGAGGAGGAAGAAGAGGAGATGCTGCTTGACGGCGAGGACGGCTGAGGGTTTAGGGCTCCCTGTAAGGATTCCGTTAAAGGGTTCCTTTCATTTCGGGGTTCCTCTGGCTCTAGGGTTCTGTATACTATAGAGAAGGATCGAGACATGGTTTAAGTCTTTAGGGGTTTAGGGTTGAGGGGCTGCGGGGTTTGGGCCTGTGTGGGGATCTAAGGGTTCAGGGCTTTTGGCGTTTCAGGCATTGGGTTAGGGGGTTTGGGGGTTAGGCTTCTGTTGAGGTAGGGTTCCTGTAAAGGTTCTTGGGATTTCTATCACGAGGAAGGCTTAAGTAAACGGCCAACGGACTGTGTAAGCAGGATCAAAATGGTAATGAGCCCGAAACCCGAAGCCGACAGATACTTGTGCAGCTTGTGACGCGAGGACGGTTTGGTGGCTGTTGGGCTTAAGTGCGGCTTGAACGGGATCGTACAAGGATTTCTATAAAGCCCCACAGCATGAAAACCTTGAAGTTGTTTTCCCCCCTTCTGAAAAGACCCAACGGTTTAATGTTTAGGATTTAGGGTTCTGGGTTTAGGGTCTAGGGGCCGCAACCCCAACGCATTCAGCCAGGAGGACGAGGCGGAAGACTTGATCGGCTGATGGAAAAAACCTGGCGAAGTCTCTGCGCTGAGAACCATTGGTGTGAAGATATAGGGCTGCAAGTAGACAAAACCACGTTAGGTCCCTAATGCCCTAAACCCTAAACGGTTTTTGCTTTAAGGTCTGGGGCGCGCCTGGTCAATCTGCATGCGCTATGTGCCTGTAAGCAAGCCGACGAAACGACTGCCGCAAGACGGACAGACAAGCTAGAAGCTGCATGCCGAGAGAATCCGAATATACGTGACTCCTATGGAATTACCCAGAGAACCCAATACCCCTTAATTAAGGAATATACCTTAAATCATAGGGGCCTTAATATTATGATTTAAGGTATATTCCTTAATTAAGGGGTATTGGGCTGTTTGGGTAGGTGCCCGAAAGCCATGATTAGGATGGTGTTTGGTACCTAAGTCCATACTGGTCGTGTATATGGGTAGTTCTCTAAATCAGGGTCCCTTTGGTCCAAAATACAGTACAGCATCCTTTAAAAAGGACCCTAAAAGAGACTCTAATTTAGCGAACTACCCATATGAGCCCTCTGGGATTGCTGCATATGAGTTGATGGGCAGATAGGTACACTGGCTATACACGAGGTCTAGTCGTGCGGAGTCAGAAACGTTGTCATCATTTCCCTTACCAACATGCGCACCGCCACCCCGTCATCGTCATCGTCATCACCATCACCATCATCATCATCATCATGATCATCACCATCATCATCAACATCATCATCATCATCATCATCATCATCGCCATCGTCATCATCATCACCACCACCGTCACCGTCATGATCATCAATACTATCACCATCATCAGCAGCAGCATCATGATCATCATCACCATCATCATCGTCATCACCATCAGCCATCAGCATCATATTCAGCAGCACTTTCATCGGCAGCAACATCACCATGTCAGAATCTTCCAGGATTGAACCATCCGTGTTTTCGCTGCTATCATCATCTTCTTCTTCGTCATCATCCTCATCATCATCCTCATCCCCATCGTCCTCATCATCATCATGACGACGATGAAGATGTGGATGATGCGACGAATGTGATGTCATTAAAGATGGTAGTCCTCGGCATGGGGCCTAGCTTGACGGCAAGCAGAACTCTGCGACGCATGTAACAAAGCCGTCAGAGTCAGATCCTGGATGATGTAATTCATACACATGTTAGCTGACGTGTAACAGCATGGTACATACCATGGTCGGGCGTGTGCGCTGCATCCCAGCGGGGGCCCAAACCTTCACAGCCTAGACGGTTTCTCCAAAGCCAAACAGTGAACCATACGAGCTAGACCCTACACCCAAAGCCCCAAAGCCCCAGACCTTTCACCCGAAGCCCTACCTTTCGCTGGCGACCGCATCGGCACACCGGTACAGTATCCAGAGTCCTTGTCGAATATCGAGTTGAGCTGGTTGGAATGCATATCTGCATATTGATACAGTAAGTATGAGAGAGAGAGAGAGAGAGAGAGAGAGAGAGAGAGAGAAGAGAGAGAGAGAGATATATTTTTTCTGTATATATCTAGACTAGACTCTAGACATGAATTATGGAGGAGTATCTGCAGGTTGCAGTTTGCACATTCAAAGCTGAGTTCTTCGCCATGCACCGGACACCATCTTCCCATTTCGGGGCCATCTGCCGCGTCCTCTTGGTGGCTCGCAGCTTAGGCAGACTTTTAAGGGTCTGGGGTTTTTGGGTTTAGGGTTTAGGGTTTAGGGGTTTCGGGTTAGACAAAGCCCTCAACCCCTGGCCCCAATCTCTAAGCCGGCTGCGTATTTCTCCGTGTCAGGCGCTCCAAAACTGAGCCCAACGTCCTGGTTTTCAGCATCTAAAGCCCGTCAAAGAAGCATGCAGAGCATCCCGAAGCCCTTAAGCCTTACTCTGAACACTTAAAGCCCAGGCACCCTAAACCCTAAACCCTAAACCCTTCCCAGTCGACAGCCCCCTTCGCCTGTCTTTGCCAGAGTTTTGCCTCTCGCGTGCTCCATGAGCCCTGCGAGCTCCCTGGCCCGACGCTGCCTAAGGCCGAGAGACAACTCGGGGGTAAGGGTTTAGGGTTTAAGGTTTAGGGTTTTGGGGTTTAGGGTTTCAGGTTTAGGGTTTTAGGATTTAGGGTTTAGGGTTTAAGGTTCAGGTTTTGGGGTTTAGGGTAGGGTTTAGGGCTTCTCCTAAACCTCAGCCGCTCCGCGTTCTGTTTGCTTTGCCGACGTCCTGTTTCGAAGGCGAGCCGGCTGAAACTCTCCGATCCGCAATCCCTGAAGCTTAAGACGCTGCGTATACCTAAGCTCTACCTATAGTCTCCATTGTAGTTCCTTCTTGCGGGTTAATTACCTTTTAGGATCCTTAACAGAAATTTGGTTTAAGCAAGAAATAGGAACTACAATGGAGACTGGAGGTAAACCCGAAGGCCTACAACTAAGCTACACACTTGACCGTGAAATCTAAGCCCTGGACCCCTGGATGTTGCTTGCAAGGGTTTCCTTTTGATAACCTGGCTACCAGGTTTTTGCGGGAGACGTCCCAGGCAGCTGCACAAATATCTTTGCAGCATGGAGGGTGCAGAACTTGTTCTTACTCTTGGAGTGCATAACACCCTGCGAACCCTAAACCCTAAACCCTAAATCCGAAAACCCTGTAAACCCTAAGCCCTATAAGCCCTATGAGCCGTATAAAGATCCACCTGTCTGTCGCGAGGCACCAGAGGCCATGTCCGCACCGGTTGTTGCCGGGCCACTCAGAAACCTTATGGTCTTTCAGTTGACAGTAGCAACCCAAAAGGAACTACGGTTTGATTGGGTTAAAGGTTCATGGTTTATAGGGCTTATAGGGTTTATAGGGTTTGGGGTTGAGGGTTACGGGACAGGATGTAGAATTTGGGGTTCAGAACGTCTGGGGTTTAGAATCTTCTGATGGGGTTGTCCTTGGGTCCTGTTACTGATTTCCTCGTCGGCGTTCATCGCGTGGAGGCATAAATCGAATATGTGGGCCTTAATAATATGTATACGGTTTGGGGTCTATATTTTATTATATAGGTAGAATTCGGAACCCCGCAACCCTGTTCCAATTCTTATTGCCCCTACCTTGCACGAAGCTGAGCTAGAGCCAGCTCTACAGATAAGTGTTGGGTCAGCAGTGAATATGAGTTTCTCTAAACCTAACGAACCCTAAACGCTAAACCCTAAACCACCAAAAACCCAAAACCCTCGAACACCCTGGCCCTGAATCTAAATGCTTTGCTTTGTCCATCAACCATAAACCACTGAAATCCAAACCGCAACAACCCTAAAACCCTAACCCAAAGCCCTTATAGATTCTAAGCCCCTAAAGCCTAAAAGCCCTAAAGCATTAAAGCCCTAAGCACTTAAACCGGTCTGCTCTTCTCAGCCCTAACTAAGCCCTGAGCGCCATCCAAATTGGTGCCAGTGATAATATTTTGGTTTTGGGATTAGGGTCTCTGGTTTAGGGTGTATAGGTTTTAGGTTTACGGGATATGCGGCTAATTGTGCCGTAGGAATTTAGGAAGTAAACTTTCGGGATGCGCAGCTTCCTGTCCACGAGTCATTGTTCGTGCAGGTCTAAGATTGCCAATCCTGAATTCCGGAAGGGTATACGGTTTAGGGGTTGCAGTTTCAGGTTGAGGGGTTTAGGGTGTAGGGGTTGAGGGCATAGGGTTTACTTACGGGTTCGGATTTTTAGGGCTTTTTCGGTGGCTTTAGGGTCCAGTTTAGGGTTCACGACCTCTGCAGCATCGTGTTAGTGCTTTCTGAAAATGTGGAATACTCTGTTTAGGGGTCCTCCACCCTAAACCCTAAAGGCCGTAAAAGCTAAACCCCTAGAGCCTACACCCTAAACCCTAGACCCTAAACCCTAAACCCTAGACCCCTGAACCTTAAACCCCTGAACCCTAAACCCCTAAAAGCCCTAAAATCCCAAAATCCTAAACCCTAAACCTGAAACCCTGCACCCTAAATCCGAAATCCTAAAGCCTAAACCCTAAGCCGGCAAGAAGTAGCAACCAGGAAGCCCCAAAGCGCCGAGTCCAGCTCTACGGCCTTAAACTCGAAGCCCTAAACTCTAAGCCCTAAACCCTGACCGGGTTTAGGGTCTCGGGTTTAGGGTTCCCTAAACCTGAAGCCGTAAGGCCCTAAACTGCGAACCCAGCCCAGGCTCCAGAACTCTGCACTTGAGCTTAAACCCTCCCTCCACCCCCACGCCTTCCAACTTGAAAGCCGCAAATCGGCGTTTAGGGTAATGGGTTTCCGGGTTTAGAGTTTAGAGTTCGGATTTTGAGGCTTGGGGTTTAGGGTTTAGAGTTTCCGGGTTTTTAGGGTTAAGGGTTCGGGTTTTGGAGGTTGGTGTTTCGGGTTTAGTGCTTTAGGGTTTAGGGTTTAGGGTTTTAGGTTTTAGTTTACAACTAAACCACAGAAAAGTCTATGCTAGTACACCCGCTATGGACATACCAGGTTGCGCCTTCGTACCCTACTCATCAATTTTTTCCGTGTAGAGCGATCCCAAGCAAATCCCAAAGGTTCATCATAGCTCTGGACGGGTAGGACTATAAAGCCCTGACATCTGTTCTGAGTTCTCGGTACGGAGTTTACTTTAAGCTGCCATCATGAGTCATGGGAGAAGCAGTTTGTTTAGCATCTTTCCCTCTGTCTTTGCTGGCTCAATTCAGGCCCGAAACCCTAAACTCTAAACCCCTAAACACCTCAACCTTACACCTAAGTCCAAAAATCTCAAAAACCCACCTTAACAAATAACGTTACCTCTTTAAGGGACGCTTCATAAGGACATCGTAACAAGGAGCGGTAAGAAGGTGGGTGGCATGGGGTTCAAGCAAGGCTTCAAATCCGAAGCAAGAAGACTAGAACTACACCCTAAACCCTAATCCCTAAACCCTAAACCCATTGCACCGCCGCAAAGGTGCAGCCGAAACGTGCCGGCCCCAGGGTACCCCTTTAATTGGGTTTATAGGGTTTAGGATTTAGGGGTTTAGGGGTTTAGGGTTTAGGGGTCTAGGGGTTCAGGGTTTAGGTTTAGCCCAAACGGGTAACTGTCAACATCCTGGCCCTGTTGGGGAAATTCTTCGTAATTCTACTCTTAAAACAGGGAACTAGTTCATACAGTACCCTATATATTATATAGTTTGGGATACCGAAAGAGACGCTAATCTGGAGAACCACCCAAATGGTTTTTCTACTGGGGTCCTTCACAGATCGCATGGCGAGCCCAAACTTCAGACCTGAACACCCAAAGTTTTTTCGGAAATCACGGTGTAGTGTTTGAAGGTCTAGGGTCTAGGGTTTAAGGTTTTAGGGTTTAGGGTTTTAGGGTCCAGGGTTTAAGGGCCTAGGGTTTAGGATCGGCTTTCGGGCCTTTTCTCTGCAGGTTGTCCCTTGGACCACCCTCCCCTATGGATCCCATAGTCTGCCTTCGTGTGCAGGGCCTTTGGCGCTGACTTTTGATGCACCCGACGTGTAGCCCGGGCTGGGATCCTGAACCATCCTAAACCCGAAGTTTTGTCTAAACCTATATACCCTAAGTCCTAAACCCAAAACCCTATATGCCCTAAACTGTGACATGCCCCGGGCGTTGGCGGACACGCACGCAGAAGAACGGGTGCATGAAGATCTCGAAGGAGTTCGGCTCCGTGGAAAGGGAGGAGGCGTCGGAGTTGCTCTCCAAGAGCAAAGGGAGGATGTACCCCTAAACCCTAGACCCTGAACCCTATAACCCTAAATTGGGCGACGGCGTTCTCCACCTGGGTCGTGTCGGGCTCGGTGGTGGTGATGCCGTTGACAAACAAGTTGACAACCGCCGACATGGTCCCGAGGGTGTTGAACTTGAAGTATTCGAACCACTTAGGCTTTTGCTGCCCAAGCCTTGGGCCTCTTCCCTTACAACTCGACCCAAATCCCCAACCCCAAACCTCAAACCCTAAGCCTAAAACATAAGCCTCAAAGCGCTAACTCCCCAAATTCTAAACCACAAAGCCCTGAAAGCCCGAAAGCCGTAAATCCCAAACCCAAAGCCTAAACCCTGCATCCCAAACTCTACGTCCTCAATCCTAAGTCCATTCCCCGAAACCCCAAACCCTAAACCGTAAGCCTAAAACCCTAGACCCCATGTTGGTCGGTGGTCTCTTTACATTGGGTTCCTGTTTCAGGGGTTTGCATTTTGGGATCCTTATTGGGGCTTTATTAGGCAGTATTAGGAATAAAGAGACCGCGAGCTTGAAAAACCAAACACTAAAATTGGTTCCTAACAGCCTCAAAAGACGTCAACAACCGTGACCTTCGAATCTGTCTACAGCAGAATTTTCAATTCACTAGAGTTTTTTGGTTTGGGCTTAAGGGGCTCGAAACTCGAAGCCGTCACCGAAGTTGTTGATATTTCTCAGGTTACGAGATCAGCCATGTCGGCGGGGAGGTGCCGATGCTGCAGGATGTCGAGTTTCGGGGTTGAGGTTTAAGTTTATCATGTATTTTGTGCCAACATGATCGAGGATCTTAAGGGGCTCTGTGATGATTATGCCCGTGCTGATAAGTCTAGTGTCAACCCTAACCCCTAAACTTCCCAAACCCCTAAAGCCTAACCCGGAGGCGAGACGGTGACGCACATACTCGACAGACCGCCGAAGACATTTCCGGCGTGGAATCAACAGATCAAGGTCTTTGAGGACCGCCTCCTCGGCGGTAAGCGCCGTACCTTTCCGGTACAGGAACTACTTGGCGCCGAAGAAATCCTGGCGCGCATGTGGTTTGAGCACACCGTGTCCAGAATGTATACGCCGGTGTCCCTCGCGGCGAGATAGTCTCCCGCCGCACCTGGACCCCGGGGAGAGTGCTCAACCCCCTGGCCGCCGACAGAGCTGGGGTGTGAGAATCGTCTGGATGAAGCCAAAAATACGCCAAACCCCTAAACCCAACACCTTGAACCCTAAACCCTAAGCCCTTAGGTAGGAGCAAAGTGCATCGTATTGTGGAAACTCTCAACCAGGGGAGCTGATGATCAGGCTGCTACACTCGGGCTGGAGTTAGGGTTTAGGGTTTATAGGGTTTAGGGTTTATAGGGTTTAGAGATTGCGGCTTCGGGGTACCAGGACCGGGACTCTCTTCATTAAGAGGTAACTAGGGGCTACAATATTAATAAAGGGTAGCCTTGTTGGGGGGTCTACGAGAAACCTGATTGAGGAACCCTGGTCCTACAACAGCAAAATTTAGGGATCCATATAAGGAACAAGGTTTCTTAATCAGGTTCCCACAATCAAACACTCATTGACTCATAGGAAGCCTATGGGAACCCCTAGAGGAACCCGTGATGAAGGTGGAGGGGCAAGGATTAGGGTTGAGGATTTTAAAGGTTTGCTTTAAAGTTTCAAGGTTAGGGCAAGTATAAGGCATAAGGTTTGGTACTTGCGGGTTCCTGTTGAGGCTGAGGGGTTGGGGTTTAGGATTTAAGGTGCGGTTGGGGGTTTGGGGTTTGGGTTTAGGAGTTTAGGGGGAGATTCCGAAGCCTTCCAAGCTCCTAAACCCTAAAGGCCCTAAACCCTAGACCCTAGACCCCTAAACCCTAAAGAAGAAAATTCTAAACGAACACTTAAGATTAGGGCACACGCAACAGGTCTTCACAGCTATGGACGAGCCGTCAGATAGGCCTGGAAGGGCTGGGTTCCTGAAGAGGGCTTATAGGGCTTTTAGGGCTGAGGGTTGAGGGTTTAGGGTTTAAGGTTTAAGGTGGGTTTTGGGTTTAGTTGCAGCTGAACGACCTGATTAGTGAGAACATCTGTCCGTAGCGCTGAAACTCCCAAAACCCAAAACACCCTAAGCCCTTGCCCCAAAAGATGCATATCTTTAGGTCCCCAAAAGTAGTACGGCACCCTTCTAAAACGAGGACACTAATAAAGGGACCCTAATTTAGAGAACTACCCATACGGTTGATGACATAAAGCCTGCAGAACCCATAATAAGGAATATACCATACTTCCCATAGTTTCGGGTCCTTAAGGTTATGCAGGATTTAGATCATCAACCGTATCTTCATCTGCTCTGAGCATGAGTCTCGCTCTGGGTCCAAGCTCGATCCTTCAACCCTTTTTTTTTCAGAGGGTTTAGGGTTTTAGGGTTTAGGGTTTAGGGTTTTGGTTTAGGGTTTTAAGTTTAGGGTTTAGGGTTTAGATGTTTTCGGCTAAGGATTTAGGGTTTTGGGCTTAGTCTGTTGGGGTTTAGTCTGTAGGGGTTTAGGGCTTAGGGCTAATTCAGGATATCCTAGGAACCTGATTAAGAAACTCGGGCCCTTCAACCGCAAAGTACGAGGCTTCATGTCTGCGTTTTACCGTACTTACTAGCTGCATCTGGTTCTGTATGTTGACCTCCCGAAAGGGTCATGACAAAGCATTCTACTCTTTGGATTTCGTAAGGCGAAACATTGGTACGACCTTCGTTCTTGCATCTCATTAAACCCTAAACCCTGAACCCTGAACCCTAACCCTAAACCCTAAACCCCTAAAACTGGCCAGGTGTTGTTTGTGGGGCGAGCTCTTCAAGGAGAAGGCCGGCAGCCCAAGGGAAGAGACGAACCCTAAAAGGGTTTAGGGTTTACGGTAAAGGGTTTAGGGTTTAGGGACGAGATGAACCCCCTAAAAGGGCTTAAGGCTCAGCTACCATATAGGGATTCATACGGTTGACGATATAAGTTATAAATCTGCATTACCCATAATAAGGAATATACAATGATTCCCATAGTTTAGGGTCCTTAGGGTCATGCAGGCTTTATATCATCAAGAGTAGTATGAGAGAGTACAGGGCCCCTACTTTGAAGGGTGGTTTTGATCCTTAAGGACAGACCAGGTGACCAGCGACCTTCCCCCCAAAACGCGCTCTGGAACTCAAGGGTGCCTTGGTTCAGGATTCTTTAAGGGGTTAGGGTTTAGGGTCTAGGGTTTAGGGGTTTAGGGTCTAGGGTCTGGGGGGTCTAGAGGTTTAAGGATTTAGGGTTTTAGGGCTTTAGGGTTTAGGGTTATAGGGTTTCGGGTTCCCTAAACCCTAAACTCTAAACCTAAAGCCCGAAACTCTAAACCCTAAACCCTATGCGATCTTTCGATCCCTGTCTCCAAGGAGCGCCACTTCTTCCGCAAGGACCGCGCAGCTGCGCAGGGGTTGCTTTTGGACATTCAAGGGACAAAAAGAGACCTTTGGGGTTATATAGGGTTTAGGGCTTAGGGCTTAGGGCTTAGGGTTTAGGGTTTAGGGGCTTTATGAGACTATATAAGGGGTACATAATGGTGATATAGGGTATTAGGATTAGTAATTAGGGGTCCCTCCTATTGTCCCTCAAGACATGGCTTGGGGCCGGGCCTTCGAAAATGCCTCTAGGTTAAAGGGTTCCTTGAAGGGTAGCATAAGGGTTTTAGGGTTTAGGGTTTAGGGATAAGGGTTTTCTTAGTGGTATTCGGGCCAGAGACTCCCAGATTCCTGAGCTAGGCTGATGCCCTACCCCTGTTTTGGGGATACTTGGATCTCTTATGTAAGAGGTCCTAGGCCTAGAACTGGGTGCCGGATACAAAGGTGACCTAGGAAGTATCGAAGCCTGAAAATCCCAAACCGGGGTTCCACCCGATAAGCGGTTTAGGGTTTAGAGGTTTAGGAGTTCCTTAAGGACCAAAGTGACCCTTAAAAGTAGGGGCCCTATACCCTTATACTATGAATATCTGGTATATGAGCCCAAAAACCTTTTTAGGGTTCGTTTCGTCCCTAAACCCTAAACCCCCCTAAACCTGTCTTTAAGGTTTAGGGGTTTAGGGTTTAGGTTTGAGGCATCCCGAAACCCACGCAAAGCCCCTGAACCCTCGAGACCTGCCTTGAGCCTTATGAGCCTTAAACACGAGCGCTTTAGGGTTTAGGGTTTAGGAAACCCTAAACCCTCCTATACCCTAAACCTTATGCCGAAATCACACTCTGAAGTACTTTAAAGACGAAATGAACCCTAAAAGGGTTTAGGGTTCATATACCATATCGGGATTCACAGTATAAGGGTACAGGGCCCCTACTTTTAAGGGTCATTTGGTCCTTAAGGTAAGCATCTTTCCACCCGCAGGAGCTCACGGATGAGACGGTATGCTTCAGCATCAAGGATACGTTCCAAATCAACGCTGCTTAGCCAGATTCAGCGGGCATCGGGTTGCAGGCTATAGTCTATATAGGGTGTAGTGCTCTTTTCGGGTCTAGTGTCTAGTGTCTAGAACAACCTGAAGCCCAAGAGCTTCAATGCCGTAGGCGGTCTCTACACACCCGCAACCATCGCCCCGATCCTCGACAGCAACTCTGACTCAAACCCCAAGCCTTGCACCAATCTACCCTTAAAGGCAAAATCCTATGACCTCGCGGCCTTAGAGCCTCTCAACACCTGCACCCCAAGGCCGAAGGATTATAGGATTTAAGGTTTCTAGGGTTTACGATGGAGGAGTTTGTGGCTTTTAACAAGGGTTTAGGGCTTAGGGCCTAAGCCCTAAACCCTAAACCCTAAACCGAAGGGTGTGGGATTCCTTGAGCCGTCAGCTCGTAGCTCCAAGTCAGCAGCCCCAAAAAACCGGCCAACCAACCCCCCTTGAACCCTAGGGTGTAGGTTTTAGGGTTAAGGGTTTAGGTTTCAGGGGCTAGGGGTTTAGATTTTAGGGTTTAGGGTTAGGCCTAAATCTAAACCCTAAACCCACTCCGTGGAACAAGGTTCGATGCTTGTGGCAGCCGCACGCCAGAAACATCAAGACGAGGCCAAGACTGGAAAAGAAGCTCAACGTAGTTTATGGTTTAAGTTTTGGGTTCAGGGGTTTAGGGTTTAGGGTTTAGGGTTTAGGGGTTGAGGGAGGGTCAGGAAACTTGGGTCAGCTTCTATGTACGTTAACTGAGGAGAGACAATCTCTTTAGGGATTAGGGTTTAGGGTTTAGGGATTTAGAGGTTGTTACTGTACCTGTATCGCTACTTACTGAGTTTCCCGATCCTTTAAGCGAGTTGTAGAGTCATTATCTTCATGCCCTCCTCGATACCCTAAACCCTGAACCCTATACCTCCCAGAACTAACCATGCTAATCCGATGTTCTAGCGTTCTGGGTTCATTGCTCTAGACCCTAAACCCTGAACCCCTCAACCCTCAAGCCCCAAACCCTAAACCCCTAAGCCCTTAAAGTCCTAAATCCTCCACCCTGAATCCTAAACCCTATACCCATGCAGCCTTAAACCCTAACCCTTACTGCCCTAAACCCTCAACCTTCAATCCTAAACCCTAAAGCCCTAAACTCTAAACCCTACAGAGGCTCTGAGCCTGCAGCGGGGGGTTTAAGGCTGAAGGGAGACTACGGCTTCGGCGTTTGAGGCTTTGGGTTTCTGCTTTCCGGTTCGTTTTTTTAGGAAGGGGTGTTCAGGGTTTCATGCTCAATGAAGGGGTTCGGGGGTTTAGGGTTGAGGGTTTAGGGTTTGGGGCTTCGAGGGTTTAGGGTCTAGGGTCGCTTCATGTTGGGCTTAAGAGGACCTTAAGAGATGATGGAGTTCAAGCCCGTAAACCCCAAAACCTGTCCATCCTGAACTCCTGAAGGCGTTGGTTAGGCGTCGGTTTTCGAGCTTGTTTAGGGGAGCAGCAGGGGAAGCTGAATGGTTTCGGGGAGTAGATGAAACCCTAAACCCTAAACTTTTGGTATACTTCGATCCCTATCCCTAGGGCAAAGCCGAGGGTGTTCGGATTAGGCCAAACTAAACCCTACACCCTAAACCCTAAAGCCTAAACCCTTATCTGAAGCCCATCACTCCGTGGACCTGCGAAGTCACCAGGCATTTGAGTTTGCCATCTGGGCTTGGGCTGGCAATGCTTACCCTGAAAGGGTTCACCTGATGCCTGGGCATGTAGTGCCATCTCCACCTATATCAAGATTGGGAAGACGAGCTGCGAGCTCGAGACAGCAGAGATGGCAAAAATACTTCTGATTCGACGTTTACGTGAAGATGCTTGTTGTGCAGCAAAGGATGGAGTGACATTATTAGACATCATGTGGGCAGTTCTCTAAATTAGGGTCTCCCTTTAGGTCCCCGATATAGTACGGCACTCTTATAAACAGGCCCCCAACGCGGACTCTAATTTAGAGAACTGTCCTTGTAGATTTTCCTGAGCGTAGCATAAGGAATCGCATGCACCCTGGTCTAGGGTTTCAGGGTGTAGGGTGTTACTGTTGATGATATAAATCCTCAGCATTACCTGAAGGACCCTAAACTATGGGAATTATGGGAAATTTCCTTAGGTAGTGCTAAGGATTTATATTTAGATCATCAACGGTAGGGTTTATAGGCCCTAAACCCTAAACCCTAAAGCCTAGTTTAGGAGTTGTGGAGGTTAGGGTTTTGAAGTTTTGGGCTTCGGGGCTTGGGGTTTGTTTACGTACTTGAACCCTCAGTTAACTACTGGTCTGGATTAGGGTTTTAGCTTTTTAGGGTTTTAGTTAATTTAGGGTTAGGGTTTATAGGGTGAAGGGTTTAGGATGTAGGGTTTAGGGTTTAGGGGTTTAGGGTTTTAGGGATTTAGGGGTTTAGGGTTTTAGGAATTAGGATGGCCCAGTTAAGGCAGTCACAACCCCAGTCATGGCCTTCTTGGTATGCCTGCGGATCATTGAAGCTGAGCCTCGAACCATGGAGCCTTCAACTGTAACAGCCCGAAGCCCAACACCCTGAGGTTTAGGGTTTAGGGTTTAGGGTCTAGGGTTTAGGGTTTAGGGTCTAGGGTCTAGGGTTTAAGGTTTAGGGTTTAGGGTTTAGGGTCTATAGGGTCTAGGGTCTAGGGCTTTTAATTAACGCCTGAACCTAGCATCGCCAATGCTTCTTCAGGCGAGGCCCCTTCGCTATGCTCCTTCATGGCCCCGAGCTCGGCGTCGCAGGGGGGTCCCTTAGCGTCTGGGCTGTGGGGTTCTACAAGGCGTTCAGGCGGCTTTTCGTGCGATTCATGGGATTTGGGGTTTTTCGACGTAGTAGGACAGTCTGGGGGTTGGAAGTCTGTTCAAAGTGGTTGTAAAGCATATAAGACCCTAACTCTCCTAACTGAGAGACCATCCCCACGAAACCCGGCCCCAAACCCTAAATCCTGAAGCCTAGAGGCCCCCAACGCCACATCTCAAGCCTTTGGAGAATTCAGCGAACCGCCCATAGGCAGACCGTGAACTTCAGGCTTTTGGCTGTGACGGCAAACACCATCTGAGATCCTTCATCCTCAATCCTCAAACCTAGACCCGAACTCAATGCTAAACACGAGCCGTAAACCCTGAACCCTAAACCCTAGACCCTAAACCCTAAACCCTGAACCCTAATTATGCCCTAAACCCAAAACCCTCAAGCCCAAGTTTCCGAAGGCATGCAGCCGCCGTTGACAAGCTCTTGGACGTCGGAGTCCTGGAGCTTAGGGAACCTTGATGCCAGCAATGCTACGCCTACACCTTACGAGCGTGCACCCTAAACCTTGGGGTGTGTGTGTGTGTGTTTTCTTGTTTTGTCGCGTTTCCTGTTGAGCTTCTATGTGAGCCTGCATGTGAAAAGACGGAAACGGGGCAGGGTTTAGGGTGTGGGGTGTAGTGTTTAGTGTTTGGGGTTTAGGGTTTGGGGTTTAGGCTTTAGGGTTTGGGGTTTGGGGGTTTATGGTTATTGAAAATTTATGGCTCGCAAGTTTCATGGTGGTGCTTGAACGGATCAATATGCCAGAGTCCGAGAAAGTCTTGGGACTGCGAGCATGCATCCGGTGATGTTTAATTGAACCCAAAGGCTCCATGTACCTTCATAGTAGATACTTAGGCCTTAATGTACCTATATAGGGACCCCTTTAAGGCCTAAGTAGCTACTATAAAGGTACACGGAGCCTTTGGGGAATATGTCAAGGCTTTTCTTGCTGAGTACTTGAAGTCCCTGGTTTTGGGTTGTGGGGTTTGGTTTTCCAGGATGCACCAGGGCTACACCGGGCTAGATGGGCCCTTGGGTAACATGGAGGCTGCTTGGCAGTCGCAGTACAGTTAGGGCCCTCCCCGAAACGCTGTGGTTGCAGCATAAAGAGCCTAAAGTAGGTCTAGAGCCCCTTGCTGTCCCCCTACTCGGCATTTTTTGCATGCTTGGAGCCGGCCCTCCTTTCTCTACTCGACAATATTTTTACAGGCTTGGGGCCCGCGGGTAGGGAGTGACCGGGAGGTATGGAGTGATCGAGCATTTCCCAGTGCACAAAAGGCCAAAATCCCCGAAGCTAAACTGTAAATCCCAAACGCAAACGAACAAACCCTAAATCCTGTAATTCCAAACATGAAACCAGCATGTCGACACCGGAACTCTGAGGCATCATGCCCTAAACTCTAAGCCCTAACCCCTAAACCCTAAATTCCAAAAAATAAACCCTAAACCCTAACCCCTAAACCCTAAACCCTAACCCCTAAACCTTTAACCCTAAACCCTAAACCCTAAACCCTGAATCCTAAATTAAACCCGAAACCCTAACCCCTAAACCCTAAACCCTAACCCCTAAACCTTTAACCCTAAACCCTAAAGCCTGAATCCTAAATTAAACCCTAAACCCTAACCCCTAAACCCCTAAACCCTAACCCCTAAACCTTTATCCCTAAACCCTAAACCCTGAATCCTAAATTAAACCCTAAACCCTAACCCCTAAACCCCAACCCCCAAACCTTTAACCCTAAACCCTAAATCGTGCCGGAAACCTATAAAGCCTACAACTGCCAGCCCCAGGTCCGAATCTTTGAACCCTGAGCTTCCTCCACAGAATCCGGCCCCATATAGGGCTTTAGGAGTTTAGGGCTTTAGGAGTTTAGGGGTTAGGAGTTTAGGGTTTAGGGGTTTTACGGTTGTTTAGGAGTTTAGGAGTTTAGGTTCTAGGAATTTTGGAGTTTACCATAGTCCGGCCATAATCCTACTTGGCCTGGTGCAAGGGTTTGGGGGTTTTAGGGTTTCGGGGCTTAGTCAGGGTTCAGGGTATGGTTCATATAGAGGCTTAAGGGACTCAGCAAGTCGGTTACAAGTAGGCTTCTAAATGGGGACATAAACCCTGATTCCCAAATCCCAAATCCCAACTCCGGAGCCCCACCAGGTGCCCTAAACCCTAAACCCCAAACCCCCTAAACCCTAAACTCTGAACCCACGAGGTGGGTTAAGCTCGGGCGGCCTCTCTTCCAGAAAGGCTTTTCGGTGGTCCGGGTGCCCGGAGTTGCTCTGATTGGTGCCAAGCTTCCAGTTGCTTGATCGAGTTTGCTTACATTGTCGATCCGAGCGACTCCACTACCCTAAACCCTAACCCCTAAACCGTACAGAAGAACCTGAAAATATACAGAATTACCTGAAAATATATAGCGATCCTCATTCCGGTTTAGAGCAGATTCCTTGTTTCACTCAAGGGGAAAGCTGCTGGGGTGGGGCTAAGAGTGGGGAGGGTATGCCAATCCTGCTTTGAGGCCCAGGGGACTTCGTACGTAGGTTATAAGTAGAGTTATAAGTACCCTAAATGGAGATACCCCAATTAGAACCCTACTTTTAACCGACTTACTAACTCCCCTAAACCTCCACGTGTGTCTATCCTTTAGCTATTCGACGATCCGTGTCTGGTCAGGACCATTTAACTAAGAGGGATGTGTAAGCCTACTGCTTTGGCTTTCCCTAAGCCCTAGACCCTAAGCCCTAAACCCTTGTCAACCCTAAACCCTAGACCCTAAACCCTAAACCCTAGACCCTAGACCCTAAACCCTTGTCAACCCTAAACCCTAGACCCTAGACCCTAAACCCTAAGCCCTAAGCCCTAGACCCTAAACCCTAAACCCTAGACCCTAAACCCTAAACCCGAATTAGTTGGAAGCCAGGGGGCCGAATTCAGAGAGCCCAAAGCCCCAGAGGTCCGACGCACACGCAAAGAGGATCACAGGACTCAGCACCTAGGTTCCGTGATTCCCTCACGGTTTAGGGTTTAGGGCTTAGGGTTTACCCTGGTTCTTAGTAGGGAGTGGGGGGATGGATCCCGATGATCGTCCTTTATCCCCTGTAGTAGTGCCAAAAACCCATTCCTCCATTCCCTACTAAGAACCAGTCAGCCTAGGTTCCATGAGGGTCAAAGGGCCCCCCAGTTGTATTTCATACCACACGACTAACCCTAAACCCCTATATAAACCCTAAACCGAGGTCATGTTGTCGCTTCAGTTTGGGTTAAACCCGAAGCCCCCAGGCCCTAAACCCCGTACCGAAGTACACTACACATTGCGTTAAAGCCTAATGTAGGAACCTGACTAAGAAACCCTGGCCCTTCAACCCCAAATATTAGGATCCATATTAGGAGCCCTAATACAGACCCAAGGTTTCTTAATCAGGCTCCCATATTAACCCCTAAACCCTTAAACCCTAAACCCTAAACCGAGGTACACTACACATTGCGTTAAAGCCTACCCCCTTTTTCCTTTCTGTGGGGTTCACAGGGCTTTCTGATGTCTTCTCTCTGACCCACGACTCCCGTGGTCGCGAGGTCATGCTCGATTTTCCAGGCTTTGGAAGGACCGGAGGGTAACGGTGGTTTAGGGGATTAGGGTTTAGGGCTGAGGGTTTAGGGCTGAGGGTTTAGGGGAGTATAGGGTTCAGGGTTGAGAGGATTGGGGGATTAGGGTTTCGGGCCGAGGGTTTAGGGTTTACCAGCACCATCCAACACCGTAATTCCCGCTATTAAGGACCATCAAAGGCTCTGTTAAAGGGTACTTGGGGGGTGCTGGCAGGGCTGAGGGCTTAGGGTTCCGTCGGAGATTCGTCTGGGCATCTGGCTTCAGCAGGGCTGGGTGGCTTAAAACTTGTCTTCGGTACTGTGTGGAGAGGAGGTTTGAAGGGAGGCTTAGACCCATCTAAACCCTATGCCTCACCCCAAACCCTGAACCCTAAACCCTAAACCCTTAAACCCAAACCCTAAACCCCTAAAGCCTAAACCCTGAACCCTAAACCCGAAAGCCCATGCACCAAACAGACCCTTAGCCTCAAACCCAGCGGCCAAACTCGAAAAGCATCCTGATGGCGACCAGATGGCTTGGGTGTTGGGGTGTTGGTAGTAGTCCCCAAAACCCATTCCTCCATTCCTAGACCCTAAACCCTAAACCCCACTAAGAACCAGTCAGTGGTTCTAGGATTGGGGGATTGGGCTTCTTTCGGGGGCCTCACTGTCAATCTTCAGCTCTAACGTTTTTTTTTTACAGTGGTTCAAGGTTTTAGGGTTCAGGGCTCCAGGGCAGTTCTTTTTGTTCCATTTTTTTTTTCGGGTTTAGGGCTTTTTGGGGTTTTCAGGGGCTTATAGGGGTGTACCTCGCTGGGCGACGCCAGGAGCAAGATGAACATGGACTCCTCTGTGGGGCTTGATGCAGCTGCCCGAGCTTCTCGGGTTTAGGCTTTGGGGCCCTGTAGTAAGTTTAGGGTTTACGGCGTGGGTCTAAGATCCTTCTCGGGTGGACAAACGACCTTACTCTAGGACATTTCATGTGGGTAGTTACCGTCATAGGAGCCTTAAAGAAGGTCTATATACCGTATAGAAGCCTTCTAGAAGCCCCTAAACTCCCCACCTGTAGTTTCCTTTAAACCCTAAACCCTTAAACCCTAAACCCTAACCCCTAAACCCTAAACTCCCCAACTGTAGTTTATTTTAACTTACAGCCTAAACCCTGAAGCCTCTGCCATGAGAGTCTGAAAAAATACGTGCAGTCGCGCCTTTCTTGCCCCTAGCTGGACCCCAAAGAACCTACCTTTTTAGGGCTCCTTATTATGATTTCCTTATATAAGTCTCGAAAAAGGTAGGTTCTTTGGGGTCTAGGTAAACCCTAAACCGTCATTGAGTTCTTTTCTGTTTGATGGTGTAGCTCCCATTGGGTTGAGCTTCCTCATCTGCGGAGAAGGAGAACCCATTGCATTCAACAAAAAGCCTGGAGCCTTAATCGCTACTCCCCGGATGCCTAGACCCCCCCAAGTCTAAGCCTTACGTGTTCAGCCCACACCTGAAATAATGAGGCAGCGAGGCAGTATGCATTTAAAAGGGCTTGACCTGTTTTTGGTTGTCTCGAGGTTTGGGGCTTAGAGTTTTTGGGTTTAGGCTGACTGGCTCTTAGTAGGGAATGGACATGGAGGAATGGGTTTTGGGGACTACTTTCGGGGACCTTAAGGGACTATCATGGGGATCCATTCCCCCATTCCCTGCTAAGAACCAGGGAGTAGGGTTCAAGTCAAGGTCGTCTTAACAACCTAAGGCCCGGAGGTTTGGGGACGGCCTGTCAGCCTAAACCCT
>CAJNJA010031309.1:0-30489 GCA_905231915.1 Symbiodinium necroappetens
CATAATCACACAGACACACTTATACATATACATATACATATACATATACATATACATATACATATACATATACATATACATATACATATATATATATATGATTGAGCACATATATTATGCATATATGCGTGTGTGTGCATGCATATAGGTATATATGAATATGTATAAAGAGAGAAAGATTTTTATCAACATGTACAAGTCTGCATGTGTATGGCTGCATGCATGTATGCGGGCATGCAGACAGTGAGCTCTCACGGCTCACCGAACTTAGGGTTATGATTGCTTAGAGTAAGCAGGGATACATACCTGTCTACCGACCTACCTACCCACCTACCTACCTACTTACCTACCTGCCTACCTACATACCTGCATACATACATACATACATACATACACTCATACACTCGTACACTCGTATCAAGGCTACGTGCATGCATATAGAGATGCGATCTCGGTCGGACTCTGTGGGGTTGTATTGGAGTCGTAGATTCACTGCACCAGGCCACAATCTAGCAACAGACTCGGAATTTTGCTGACAGCCTGCGATTTTGCTCGCTCAAGCTAGGCTGTCTCACTCAGCTCCGACAGAATTCTCTAGAAGTCTGACCCGATCCTCAAGGACGCGTGGTTCCCAAGAGCTCTCGCACTGTGGCAGGTTTCCAGAGCGAATCCATTTCGTCAATGTCCTGATCCGAACAGCCAATGCTTTTGAGAGCAATTCTCATTGTCATTCGCAACCTCAGCTCTCAAAACACTTTTCCGATGCAGGCCGGTATCAATCACATCTGCCCCCTCGAGCTCGCGCAGGTGCATGTACATGACCCGCCTTGGCGGTGCCTGGAGCATCGCAACACACGTCAGATTCACCAGGACCTCACGGTCTCGAACAAAGCGCCTCAGCCTCGATGTCTCGCAGGCCTTGCTGGGCAGGGAAAGAAGACAGCTTCTCCGCAACTGACACACATCTTGACAGGCACCTGCAGGCAAATGGAGGCGTGTCCGCCCCTTGCAGATGATGGAAGCTGCCCCGGCTGCACCGGCTCCTCGATGCTCAGTCCCCCGATGTGCTGCATGAAGACTGACAATTTTAACCGGGGCGCCGGAAGGAGCATGGGACTGTCCCCATGTGCTCACCAGGAGTTCCAGGGCATGCATCCATTTGACCGCCTCTACCAAAAAGATTTTAGTGAATCTCGCTGAAAAGGGACTGGGTGCGGCTCGAGACTCTAGAACCAATCGCACATGACGGCTTGCCTTGCCAAGTGAAGCCACTGCCTCCTTGAAGGTCAAAGCGCTTGGGCGAATCTCGGTGGCGCTCATGTCATTGAGGATCTTCAAAGCCACTTCCCACGCGCCTCCACGCTATAGTATCTTTGCAGCTACATGTAGGCTTCAGCAGAGCTCCACAAACACATTTTCATGAGCTCCACATGCTTCCGAGGCCTTCCCTCTCGCAAGCAGAGATGGCCGAAGTGAAACCGAAGATGTCGATCCTTGCACGGTCATCCGAATTGCAAATTTGCTATTTTTGTCTCCAACTGCCCGGACCCATTTCTTCCACACGCCCTTTTTGCCAGGGTAGGCATGCAACCCGTGGACGCTGCGAAGGATCGAAGCTTCGTAGCGCCAGAACTCGCCACAGACTTTCGGCAAGTGGGTGTTTCAAGACGAAGACGAGACGATGCCAGTTTTGTCTTTCCCGGGCATCAGCCTTCTCTTGGGAGTGATCTTTCCCTCACCCGAAATCACCTGCGAGAAAAGGCAGATCCTGTAACTGAAAAAACGCCCTGGCTTGATTTAGCCGACAGCAAAATTCAGATGGGGTCCGAAAGAAGCGACCTGTATAGCCTCCTGACATACTTGTGGGCAATGCATGAAGCACAAGGATAAGCCGGATAAGCATGTGGCCGTCTTGCTGCCCCCTGCAGCAACCGGATCGCATGGGCCCATAAGCCACCTGACTCTGACAAGTGGGATCTGCAACGCTGCAGTGTTCCGACTTCCTTCATAAAACGGGGTCAAAGCATCCCGCGTGCCTTTGCTGAGGGCAGTGATGGCAGCAGCGTAGGTCATCCCGTCTGGGTTCGAAAACCTGGGTGCAGACGTTGAGGAACATTTCTGAAAAGCTGGAGACATCTTCATCTGCAGGTTAGAGCCTGTATCGAACTAAGAAACGAAGGTCCATGCCCCATCAAGGCCAGGGCATGCTGCCACGCAGTTCCAGCAGCACCTTTTGTAGAACAGCGCCCTGATTCACTAAGGCTCTTCGTGCTTGACTAGGCACCGCACAGGCTGTAATGGCAGCATTTGCACACACGATGTCTGTTTGAAGCTCTGCCTGGAGAACGCGGCTGACGGTAAACAGTGCTTCTCTTGCGCTCGCAGTCGGACAGCCTCCCGTGCATCCTCGAGCAACTGCAGGCAGAGCTGCCACCTTCACATATCCGCGAGCCAACTGCCGCAAGGTCATGCAAACAAAAGCCCTCCAGTGCGTCTTCAGGCCTGCTGGATCGACCCGTTGTGGCGATTCCGATGCTGAGAGCCACGGCGTCCAATTGCAGCCTTGATGCAGAAAGCCAGCCTGCGACAGAAGCGTCACAAGATAACAAACATAGATTGCTGAGAATGCCTGCGCACAAACCACAAGCTCGTCCTGGACGAGGGGCCTAGGAGTTGCAAGCCTCTTCGCCACCGAAATGCCCGCTCGCAAGCCCCCCTTAGAAATGAACATCGGGGCATCGTGTGCTGTTTTGTCTGCAGGTCTTGACAAGGTGCATTGCTGCTGCAAAAGCCACGACTGTGCGATCGAAGCCGTACATTGGCATAGAACCCAGAATGAAAACCTAAAGCTTCGACTGCACGCATGGTTGGGTCCACACTCGGCCATGCTTCGATCCTCCCTGATTGGACCAAGGAACAGCACCCTGCCAATGGCTAGCTAGGCTGCAGGCGCTGATGGACAAGTGGTGACCTTGCTAAATCACCCCCAGGGCAAAGCAGAACTGCAGGCACCCGCAAGCAATGCTTCACGCACCCCCATCAAGGAGGGCAGAACTCAGCGTGGCAGAATCGCGCTTGCATGGCTTGAATGGCTCTTCATGACCGCACGATAGCCTCATGACTTAACGGCAGCCAGGATGCTGGCTTGGTTGGGACATCCCTCCTGCTGCAGCTCGGCGTACAGCAGCAGTGACAGCTGCCAGCTCTTTCCTGCTGCGCACGCTGCTTGATGCAAAGCGCCCTGACCATATTGATTCAAAAGCATGCTTCCCTCGCGGCCTTTTACCCGTTCGAGGCGAAGGTATCCGTAAGTTCATGCAAATTGGAACCAGTAGGCACCAGCTCAAAAGAAGGAGTCTGTGTCTTCCTCTACCATGGCACCGAAGTCTTGCACCTCTTCCACTGCCTCTGGCACCTCACCGAGAACAAGCTCTTGAAATGTTTGTCTCACCTGTACACGGAATGAAGGCAGTGCGGTGTAGGCGATCACGAACATCACGAAGATGATCACGATCCACTCCATGAAGCCAAGCCCTTCGGGCTTTTTCTCTCGTGTGTGCCGGTCCTCAATCCTTCGCCTGAGCTCCTCGAGCTTCCGCTCGCGCTCGAGAGAGAAGGGAGCTCCTCGACCCGGGCCCGCGCCCTTTGGCTTGGTGTCTTGCGTTGCGTTCGCCCTTTGTCTCACACCTTCGGAGATAGGAAGGTCTGTGTCCTCGAGGAGGTTTCCGAGGCTTCCGGCTTTCATTTTCTCAAGCTCCTGTGCGATGCCACCGATGCCATTGTCACCGTAAAGCTCCTCGCGAATCTTGTTCACCTCCTGGGTGATCGTCGTGAGCTGCTCGGCCAAGCCCGTGGCGACGCCGCCCAGGGCCGCCCGCATCTCTTCAGGATCCGGCGCCTCCGCCTCATCCACCTCCCCTTCCGTCTCAGTGTCCTCGCCGCCCTCGTGCTCTGCACGGACATCTGGCGCCGGCTCTTCCATGGAAACCCGAGACACCTGAGTCAAGGGCCTGGTCCAGCCTAGGATAGCCCAGATCAGTGCCGGTCAGTCTTTGACCTCTGTCTCCGGACCTCCTGTCACATTTTGAGCCGGCTACGCGCCCAAGAAAGTGCAAGCTGCAAACACCTTCCCCCGCGTGCAAGATGAAGCACGAAAAGCCCTTCGTCCATGCTAACATGATCAACACTTCATCAAGAACCGTCCTAGTGAGGCAGTGACCCAATGACCGCGTTGCTGAACACCGCTAGTCACCAAATTAGGCAGGTCTCCGTCCACGCAGCTTCGCATCACTGAGTTGTAGGAAACAACTGTCGGCCGCTGCCTAGCCGGGAGACGATTGCAGATGTGCACATGGTGGCCACTGCGCTGAGAAGCTGCTTGCACTCCATCTCACAAAGTTGGGCGAGTACCACCACATGGATGACGCATGCATGCAGTGGTCCCCTCAACCGGAAGAAGGGCTGCAGGTTGGAAAATTCAAAATACGATCGAGAAAGTGCCATGTCGACGATGAAGTCAAGATGATGAAGGCAAAAGCAGAGGCGGCAGCATGCGATGCACCGGAGTTCTGCTGGCACGATTCCCAGAATTATGTGTGCCACGCACATCCTAGGTCACTTGTGCCTCCGGACTGCCATGCATCGAAAAAGCTCGAAGGCGGCTGCCCAGCGTGAAGTTCTGCCGAGTGCTGTGATAATTGTGTGGAAACCTTGGTGCCAGGACCAGGGCATAGGGCCGGGCAGTGTGAAACGAGATTTAAAGCAAATATCTTTACCGTCGCTCACCCTTTTTTCGGGAGGCAGCAGCAGGAGCTTTGGTCAGCGTTGGTGGTAGTCATGGTGGTGGTGTTAGCCATTGCGGTCGTGGCGGTGGTCGTTGTGGTTGTTGTGGTTGTTGTGGTTGTTGTGGTTGTTGTGGTTGTTGTGGTTGTTGTAGTTGTCGTGGTGTGGTTGTTGTGGTCATCGTCGTGGTCGTCACGGTCATCGTTGTAGCCGCGGTAGTCATAGTCGTGGTAGTATGGTCGTGGTAATCGCAAATGTCGTCGTTGGTCACAGCAGTCGAAAGGCGTTTTTTGAGGCTTTTGTCTCCTGCCTACTGTAGTAGACTGTCAGGGATCGCACTGCGGAGATCTACAACCGGGCATTTCTTTGATTTGGACTCTCGCATTTCTTGGATTTCGACTCGCACGCTCGCACAAGCAGGCACGCATTCCGGCAGTTCAGTCTCTCTCAGAATAGCTAAGCTGCTATTCAGCCACGTGCGAAGGCAAACCAAGAATACGAGAAGGCAAGTAATACAGATAACCAGGTAAATCAAGAGCCCTCGCACGAGACTGGGGGCTCCAAGCTCATTCACCAACCAATCAACCAAGCGTGGATTTAGGGTTTAAGATTTAGGGAAGAGGTTGGTCCTGTCTCGGGCAATGCCGGCGAGGTGTCAAACTTACAGCAGTTCCGCAAGGTCAGAAAGCCCTCACTGGGGTTCGGAGTTGGTGTTAACAGGTGCACACCCATTGAGCTTTGCCAGGGCCTTCGCACGAAGGCAGGCATGGATGTCTTTTTTGAGTCTTTCGTTCCCACCCGCACCCACCGGAAGGCGGCTTTCAGGCGGGCTGCTTGCTGCATCTTTGGGGAGGCTTCTTCTCTCCAAGAGCCGCAGAAGCGCCGCCCAGGCCAGGGCTCGGCTGCAGGCCGCCAGCGTCGCGTTCTCACAGACCTCGGCCGGTCGCCCCCTTTTCTGTGCCCTCCCGGCTCGCGTCTCAGCTTCCGGGCATGGTCGCCAGGCAATGAGCTCAGCAGCGCCTTGCTTCGAACTTCGAGCGTTTTTTCTAACCCGTAAATCCCATCTCAAGCCGAGCCACAACGGCCTCCTTCCACCAGACGGCCCTGGCATAGGCGCTCAAGACAGTGGCATGGTGGAAGGCGTTGACTTCCAGGCGTTCTCGCAGCCTCGCTGTCTTACTGGCGAACATCCGCAGCGCAGGTGGGCTGCGATAACTGAGGCAAAAGACAAGCTCGTCAGCAACTCCACAGTCTTCATGGGTTGCCTTGACCAGCCGTGAAACAAGCTGTTGCCACAAAACTATGCCCTTGGCCCCCAAGCCGTGTGTACATGCAGGCCTCTCTGGATCTCATCTCTCTTACAATTTCTGCAAAGTTTTGATTCAACTTCGTACAATGCGCAAGCATTAGGACTCGACATGCACCCTAGGCCTAGGCCCTATGCAACCAAAAAGTAGGCAACACAACAGTTACAGTATTTGTGTATGTGTGTCGATACCAGCCTAGTCATCTAGCTATGTGCCTATGTATCTATCTACTACCTACTTGCCTACCTACCTATCTACTACCTAGCTAGCTAGCTATCTTTCGCTCTGGCTCTCTTTGCTTGCTTGCTTACTTAGGGTTTGGCAGGGAAACCCCGGCCCGAAGGCCAACCCCCTAGGCGAGCGTCTGTGCGTCTTCGCGGCCCCTTTCGGGGTGAGGGTACAACGCATTCCTCCGGATGTGCCTTTCAACCCCCGGTCCCCCAAAACACCCGTCCTAAAAAGTGACCGTAAGGCATCATCCGGGTCATCTGCGGGCCATCCAACGGTCGGTATTGTGCAGTGGAGGCGATCAACATGAGGCAAGAGACCCCTGCAACACCACCATCGAGCATTACAAGAAAAGATTGACCGCCCCCGTTGCATCTGAAGGAGCTCCACTCCTTCCAGAAACATGTGTAATCCCCTAACCCCCGTGGTGAGCGTGTCCCGCTTCAGGATAGCTGGCGATGGATGCACGGGCCGTCTTGCGTACACCTGTAGAGATTATTCAAGATTTACAGGAAGTTCTGTCACCCCCTGACCTGCCTCCTCGCCTGTCACCAAACTGAGGCTTTGCGCAACACTGCCTGCAACCTTCCCACCCGAGTCTGCTTTACACTGCGGAGCCGCTGCATGTGTGGGGCACTTTCTTCAGTAAAGGACCCTAGAGCACACAACCAATAAAGCACAATGAGAACAGTCCCTGTGGAGTAGTGTTGTACCCCCAACATGCTCGCAAGGCTGGTATGGGGCCTCGTGGGCTCTCTCCTCCCATTACCCCTGACAAGACGACTGAGGTGCAGCTAATAATACGATCCGATAGGGTGGGCTCGCTCTCTTTCTCTCTCTTTTTTCTTGTCTCTCTCTCTTTCTCTCTCTCTCTCTCTCTTTCTTTCGGCAGGGTTATGGACAGAGAGGAGACCCCCCTGCCCGCGCGCCCTCTCTCTCTCTCTCTCTCTCTCTCTCTCTCTCTCTCGCTCTCTCTCACTCTCTCTCTACATTTACATCCAAACATGTAAATATAAATGCATGAAATAATGTGTACATACATATACATTACCTACTCATCAGGAACTGTTGACATGTGTTCTCATGGACAGGAATGCCGAAGGTGAAGAGCGTGGCAACATGGCCTGGAACCTGAACCTTCCTGCCAAACCCAACTAGCCTGAACCCCAAAGTGCCGAAGACAAAGACAAGGCCCACGACAAGGTCTTGGAGCGAGAGCGAGAGAGGGAGAGACAGAGAGAGAAAGAGAGAGAGGGAGAGAGACAGAGACATAGAGACAGAGAGGCAGAGAGACACTGAGACAGAGACAGAGAGAGGGAGAGGGACAGTTTTTTCATTACAGCACTTGCGTGCTTAATCGCTTGCTTGCTTTTTTCTTTGGCAGGTTCTGGTGTGAACGACCAGCTTGGATTCCATTGGTATGGAATGTGCTGAATCGAATCCCCTTGTCCTAGATCCTTTGCCGCCTCTGCCCTACAGTACCACCCACATCCAATGAAGATGAGCAGCGCTTGCCGTGCCAGGGCTTTGAGAGCCAAGGAAGCACTCTTTGAAGCGGCCATTGGAGCGGAAGACATGTCTACAGACAGGCATGTTGCCGTCCAGAGTCTAGAAACTCTCGAATTCTGGGCAGCGGCAGCTCGCATGTAGTGCGCATCTACGGCTATGGGCTCAGTTGACAAGCAAGGCCAAGACCATGATCTCCATTCCAGGAACCGCCAACCCTGCAGCCTGTGAAGGCCGCTCTCCCCGGGTTGGTTTCCCTTGAAAGCTTTGGACAGAAGAGCTCCACCGGGCCTGTTGCATCTGTAAGAACTTGCGCAGGGATGCAGCCTGATCTGAAGCACACGAAGGCCCCGCAAAGAAATGACAGGATTTCATAGCAGCAAAAGTTCTCAGGAAAGCACCCCTTGTCGTTGCCTTTCGGCCTCATCCTGCCGCAATAGATTCTTAGCATGCACTAGACATGGGCTGTGGCTGTCCAGCCTCCATGGCCGGTAAAGAACAGTTCACCCCACAACGGCCAAAACATGGGAGGACAGCGCCCCGCCAGTGCTACTCGACGAGCCCACAAGGCTTTCGGATATTCTCAGCCCAGATTTCGGCGCCAAAGCTCTCTCTCGCACTCTCTCTCACTCTGAAAAGCATATGCCTTGCCCGACTGGCTTGCCTTTTGATCTAAGCACTCGGAAGCTGTTCCCTGCAGCATGGCCCGAGCCCAGCTTTTGATGCGGCGGGAACAAGAACCTTCGCATTCCAGACACCGGCAAGTATCGAAAGTAACAAACAGGAACCAGTCTGCGACAACACTCTTTGCGCAAGGCTCGGACTGCGCAGGTCCGCGTCAGGTATGCACATGTCCACCCTGAGGGGGTTACCCGTGAACGGGCAGAGCCCACCGTTCCTCAGGTCCGCCATGGACAGTACGTTCATACCAGCAGTCGGCAAGAATCCGAAGGTTGAACTGTTGAGTTCAAGTTGAGAGCATCCAAGCTTCTGCGCCAGAGCAGCAGCCAGGGAGGCATGGTCGAAGACATGTCCATGCGGAGAGATCACAGGGTCGGTGAGAAGCAGGCCGTCCAACGCACAGGACCTGGAATTAGCATCTAGGGGCTGAGCTGCTTTGCATTTTGCTGGGACGGGCAGCGCCCGGACACCTTCCAAGCCGAGAAGCATATTCGCCGGCGCTTCCACGAAAAGCTCCTCTGCTCAGCATTGCAAGCACTAAAGATTTCGCCTTGCACCGACCGCCACAACAGAAAAACCAGCAACAGCTGCCCTAGCAAGGGCGGACACACACTTGCTGTGAAGATCGCATTCAATTCGCGCCGTGACGAGGTAACACAATCGATCATGGATGGCACAAGGCACAGTCCAACTGCCACGATCTCTAAATGCATGAGCACAACGGCGTTCGCAATGTCCGAGATTTCCCCCCAGCCGCATGCCTTGCCTCCAGACCGCCCATGGCCAGCGCCCGCCGCTGAGGCGTCTGCGGCGGCAGCGGCGTGGGTGGTGGAGCTGGAGGTGCATCCACGGGAGGTGCCGGGACTGCACGCAACAGCGCCAACCATGCAGCCTGCGCAGCACGTGCTCCCATTTCGCAGCACTGTCTCTTAAGCTGTTCAGCTTACTGTCGCATACATGCTTGGCTTTGCTTCCTTTCATTGGATTTTCCGGAAAAGCCACATGAGATGCCTGCGAAGGGGACGATTGAAGTTTGCTGTGACCGTCGTGATGAACCAGGAAGAAGCCTGCCTCTACCTGACCACCTACGAAGGGCGGAGCCGCAGTCTTGTTTGGCCGTTTCGGCTGTTGCTGCTGCTGTTGTTGCTGAGACGTGAGCACCGGGATACCCTGTCCTCAGCTCCACCCACGCAGAAGCAGAGCTGCAAAGCCAGACGCGAAACCGGCATTGCGACACGAACATACAAGACGACACGACGAGAACTTTCAGTTCGACTGGCCTTCGTATCCGACACCACTGGCCCCCTCCATCCTTCAAGCTCCCGGGCCACAATGCACTGCTCCTGTCAAAACAAAGCATGCACCCTCGCCCGATGAGTCGACTTTTCAGACCACATCGCAAGCCTTGTCATCAAGCTCCAGCAAGCGCGTCGTGAACTCGGCGACCTTTTTTTTCAAAGACTTGGGATCGTAGGCGCATTCGCCCTGTTCTGTCAGCCTGTAAGGGTACCAGGTGAGCGTTGGCCGCGATGCAGCAGAGCACCGGCATGGCAGCTAGGTCTATGTCCTGCGCATGGCAAGACAGCAATACCCAAACACACGCTGCAGAAGACATGCACAAACACACACACACACACAGAGATGCACACTCACACATACGCGTGTCTAGGGCCTTTCGACAACGGTACTGATCGATTGCGCACGGCAAGCAAGAATTGAAGAGAAGACTAGACTGACTAGATGAGCAAGAACGAAAGAACCTGAGCCAAGTCTTCAAGGAATGTCAAGGGCCAGGGCCATCGTCCGAGCCCTTCCAGCAACAGTTTGGTACTGGTCCAGTCCATGCAGCTCCCGTCGTCGATGCCGCTCCGTCAAACGATAATACTGACAGCACGAATGAAAATGAGGATAGTCCTGCGCTGTGGCTGGTGCAATGGAAGGCCGATATGGAAAGGGTTTGTTCAGCCTCACCCGAGCCCAAGTAGAGAGGTTGGCTTTCATCTTGGACGTTGACATCCTGGGTACATGCATGCACACTCCTCCTGCCAGAGTTTAACTGCAAAACCTGGTCTCGCAAATTCATAGCTAGCCGGCCACATCGCTACAGTGCCGTAGCGGCAGCTGTCCTCCTGCAGAGCTGCCGTTCGCAAGAAAGCAGCCACGTTTTGCCCGGGCGTGGCCAGGGCCAGCTCCGAGCCTTCAAAGCACCGACCGCCCTTCCCTGGACCTTCTGATACCTACTGCCTTCGTCTGGGGAGCCGGCAATCACGCAGGAAGCTACGCACAAGCCTCAAGCAAGAAAGGGCGACGATCGCGCAGACAAACTCCCACATTCCGCCGGAGCACCCAGTCTCCAGCAAAGTGTCGCACAAAATCTTCCAGAGCCTCGCAGAGCTACAGCCGACCCAGCGACCATCGTCATCCGCTCGCATGCAATTGTCAGTTTTTCGTCTGCTGGCTACGGAGAACTAGTCGCGAATGGCACCCAGCACGTGGAATCTTGAGAAAATGCCTTGATTGCACCGCTCCGCAGTACGGCACTGTACCAAACTTGGCGAGTACATGGATATCGCTGAAGCGTGACCAGCATGCGGTCCGACACAGCTATAAGGCTGGCATGCAGGCCGGATCGCCGCACGCAGCCAATTGGAAGCTTTGCGCTTCTCAGGAAGGATCGGCATAGAACAGTCAAGCATCCACTGCATCCGGCCACTCTTGGGCAGTCCGACGACAACTTCGAAAATACTCAAACTCGCGATGCCCTCCTTTGAGGTGCATCACATTGCAGTCAAACAGCTAAGCTATCCAGTGTGCGCCTGCGCTCGTGGGAATATTATCAAAAACATCCCATGCATCCGCTGCCTCATGCCGTGTTCGCAGATGTTCGCAGGTTCCTTGACTTCGGGCGCCTGCGCACACCGGTCCTATCAAGCCCACGGCCAGCTAAGGTGGCACGGCGGCACGTCTCAGCACAAGCTAGACTTGGGCTGATGTCGGGCGAGGAGTCTCACACCTGACCCGAACGGTCCGCGAAACTCCGGCCACTGAAAATTGCTTACGGAGTGCTGATGGTCCTTTGTCAATCACGCTTTTAGACTCTTTCAGGTTTGCGAGGTCGGTACACTTTACACATCAGAGTATCACAGCGGGTCGAATGGTGGTGCTTAAGCCCTTAGGGCGCGTCACCGTAACGGCCATGGCTGCGCGGCTTCGCCTGGCAAGTCCTATGGCCGTCCGAATAAATCATCAACCATCTGCTGTGCTATTAAGCGTGAACCCGGCTTGCGGTTGAAGTCATACCTGAGCTGAGCTTCACGAAGCTAAGGCAAGAAAATACTCGGACGCATTTCTTCAGTCGAAGTGGCAGGCGAACTAGGATTGGACGCCCCTCGAGTGCCATGTTCCAGTGCTCCGAAGTATTCACGAGGAAGTTTCCTAGCATCGTAACGGTTCGAGGCGCCTCGCTCCGCTACGCTTCGCTTCGCTCGCTGCAGCAACTTCCGCAAGTGCAAACTGTGGGTCCTTTCCCTTGGGATGCATCAACGGTCGCGATGGGCAGGTCTTTGTGCTGAGTTACACGTTCACCGAGGTCTGGGTTCTCAAAGTCAAAGTCCAAACCTCGCCGCAGCGAAAACACCAACGGCAGTACAGAGACACGTTAAAGGCGTAGCTGGCAGTGAGGCTCAGGGCCCGGCCCAGGCAGCCCTGACCTTTGGGAACACGCACCTTCTTCATGCAAGCCACTGGCGCCATTATAAAGATGAAGTCCCCATCTTCCTCCAAAGGCATGAGCACTACTTCCAGCAGCTCACACAAAGCATTGGGCTCGTGAGGCCATGAGGTGTCTGCTTTCTGTAAGTTCATCTGAATGTCCGATGCATGGCAGCTGCAGCTGAAGTCAATGCTTCTCCCAAAGGCGCGCAGGAACCGACACCGGAGTTCCACAAAGAACTCCAAAAAGCGCTGCGTGTCCGGCTGCCTGGGTGCAAGCCGATCTCAATGCCAACACAAGAAATCTCTTTTGGTTGCCTGCTGCGTCCGCTGACAAAGAACGCATCCTCGTGTGTGCCAACCTGATCGTGCGGCAGACACCAAAAGTGAATTGCACCGTGCTCATCTCTGCAATCGCAGGCTCTGCCTGGACGATGTCAATGAACGCGTCCATCTGCGAGCACCACCGTGGCGAGCTTTTCTCCATCACCAGGGGGAATTCCTCTGCGGACGCCTTCCACTGCACGATTCTGCGACACTTACTTGACGCGCTGTTGTCGATCATTCAGCACATGCAAACTGGTAAGATGCCACCTTCGACACTTGAGTGTGCTGCGTCTGTCCGATCGAAGACGCGACAACAGGGTTTTGTCCTGTGTCGTGCATCGCCTCGCCTGGATCAGAGACGGAACAGTCAGAGTCGCACGTCACTGGGACCGAGGTGATCGGAGCACCAGGCCTGGCAACGCATCTGACGTTCCTCCGTCTGGGCACAGAGCCATACAGTCACGAATGATCTTTTCCTCAGCAACCAACTGAAGCAGCCCATAGACCGCAACGAATGTGTTCAGAGCCAGACAAAACAAGATTGCAACTGCCGCTCAATGTTGGAGCTGGCCGTATAACACTTCTCGAGATGCTTCAAAATGCAGAGTGACATGCTCAACGCCTTGACGCATGAACTCAGCCGAGGACGATGTCTGTCAGGTAGTGGTTCGGGAGTTTTGCGTTCTCGTCAACACCTCGTGATTTCTCAAGCGACAAGTAAGGTTTTCAGCTGCTCGGCTTTTGGCACACCACTCGCTACGCAACACTTGCAGCTACAATATTCGAGGCCTGTTTCCCCCGAGCCTGGTCAAACAAACAGACCGTCGAAAGTCATGTATTAACAAATGTAAGTTTGAAAGCGTTTGCTGCAACGGCATTTTACGATAAAATCTACACCTATGCTGCTCTTATGTACGTACACATACAAAAGCAACTGCATATTGATACGTGGATAAGCGAAACTCCAGCAGCAGCACAAGCCAAGTCACACAGGAGTGGTCCCAGCTCGTACATGAGGGATCCAGGTTGCCAGCGCTGCCCATCAATCCAGCCTGTACCACATGCTCCACGAGAGTTGGCACCGCACGCGCCGCAGTCTCTGTGAGCTCAACTAACTATTGACTTCTTGGCCTCCACCGCTTTGGCCCAAAGCGTGCGAGGGACCGTAAGCGAAAACATTCTTTCGAAAGCGTGTCAGTTCCTCGGAACCTTCAGGGAAACGCTTGGGATCTCGAGCATTGACAACTGCATGTGTCGACTCTCGCACCTGGCGCACGTAGTACCTCAAACTCCTGTGCCCCATCCGGCAAATAGAAAAGAGGCGCCCGTCGTGTCCAAGCGATCTAAGCACAAACACAGACACACACACAGACACACACACACAGACACACACACACACACATGCTTTTGTGCGAGGCTCAGCTATGCGCCTTGCCACCCCTCACGGTCTGCCTAAAGTGTCTGCACCAAGCCACGGTGAGGTATCGATGCTGGCAAAAGCTTTCGACCACAGACCGCCACACCAAGCGAACAGATCGACTCGCCATCGAACGCAGGAGCATGGCCTTGTGCTCGACTTGGCTGGCCTTGCATGGGGCAATGTGCCGCTGTCCCCTCTGCAAAGATCCGACAGCGGCCTTGAAGGGTCGTCCTGCCCAGCATGACACATCAGCTGACATTTCTGACACACACACACACACAAATCATCGTTAACATCCTGGGTGCTTGGATGCATGCTCGAGAAAATTATGAAGTTCTTCATCACGTTCCGCGTGAATCTTCGAAAGACTTTCCTGGCCACACAACTCCGAGAAATCTCTCGACTTCCCCTAGGCCCCGGATCAGGTTGAAACTTACGAAACGATAGCCCCTAGCATGTCAAGTCAATCACACGGACAAGAAACTGCGATGAACTTCTCCGCAGCATGCCGGGTGTCGAAAGGCACCTGCTTCAGAGAAACTGAAAGCTTGTCTTGCATTGGACTCCAACACAAGTCTGCCATAGTCTGCCTGTCCATAGGACTCCACCAGGCAACCATGCCGAATCAGCATTGAGAGCGCCAACGATGGCTCCTCCTGACCTTGACTTCCAGGCTTCGTCTTGAAATCATTTGCTACGCCAACAATGCTGCTTGTCGCACCCAAATCCAGATCCCAAGCTTTGGCTTTTACTACCTCGGCATCAAGATTTTGGAGAGCAGTCGCATCGTGCCGCCTCTGCGGCCCGCCACATTCAAGAGGCAAGCTGCGCTGACATCTGCGACGGCATCTGAATCCGGAAACAGCATCTTGAGGATCCGGTGCTGCTTCCAGCGCAGCACACGTACCAGAAACTGTTGGATGCCTCGCGGCTATGTGCACAAGCAGGTGCAAGGCTTCTGCTAGTCTGCGAGCCTAAATCAAAACGGCCGATCAAGTTTATCCGGGCTTCGATGCCCCGTCGTCAGGAGCAGTGCTTCATTCCGATTCATGAGGTTGGGCAGTTGCAGATTGTCGATTGGAGATTCCCCAGCCGTCTGCTGAATCCTGCGCAACACACAAAAACGAAGAAATTCAGCATGTCTGGCATTGCCATCAGCACCCACAGGCGGCCAACAGGGCCTCCCCACTAGTGGGATTGGGTCGGCAGCCGCTTCCGAAAGCCCCATTCTTTTCGAACCATGTCGGTAGAGCTGCTGTCGTGCCTGTCAGAGGCTGTAATCTTGACCCGTGCAGCTACCGGGCGAGCGACCCTTTCTTATATGCCGTCCTTCAGGTGCAGCATCACTTGTCCAGCGGGTGAGAATCGCGTAATTGAACGCTGAATGGTGGCTTTCCATGCTAAAAGTACTCCGTGTCGCCTCTCGCTTTCAACTGTGTTGTTCAGAGGTTGCCCTCAATGTTCTTTGTGTCTGGTTGTATTGATGTTCTTGCCTGGCCATCGAGCAGCCGCACGTAGCCATCCACCGACCTGGACCTGAGAAGCCACAACACCAACAAAAACAAGCGCACTGCACCCTTAGTTGCAAAGCGGCTTACCTTTTCATGCTATCTTCAGCTACTGAGCACCTAGACTTCGTAGCATCTCTGCGTTGTTTGGCAGGGCGACCCGCCGCACTTGCAATGTTACATGTGCCCCGTCCCGCGCTGTCAGCTGATTCGAATTCTGATCTTCGCACAGACTTAGCTCCGCTTGAGAAGCAAGACACATCCTTATACAGCTTCCATCCTGACGTCCATTCTTTTGATTCGCATGGTCCCTCTGCGTGCTCCTCAGGGCCATGACCTGAGTCTCTGCTGTCCCAGCTGCTGCGGGATGTCGCGGAAGAGGTATGGACTATGTCCTCGGCTTCTGCTCTCGAGCATCATAGTCGGGAGAACATGTCTAAGGCCCAAAGGCGGAAGCGGAATATGCGCAAGGAGGACCAGCCACTAGGGCAGAGAGAGCTTCGACAAAAAGTCCGACACGGACACAACGGCAGCAACACTTGCATACCATGAGCACACGCAAGTACAGGCAAGCTGCCGTCGTGCTCTGCCATGTCCATGAACAGCTCGTACAGCATGCCAATGTTCGCCTCGAGCACGGGATGGGGATCCCCTGCCGAGACCGTCTCAAGTGGAAGCCTCAAGCCCGGAAGGCTAAGTTGAAGCAAGGAACGCGCCCGTGCCAAGCTTCTGTCAGGGCTTGGCAGCGTTCCGTCAGCGAGGCGAGTGTTTCATGCGACGGCATGATCTCATGAAGCGAGAACCCGGCTTTAGCACCTTTTGTTGCAAGCCGGCAGGCAAAAGATCTCCCATGAAGCATCAGCCAGGATGAAACGACCAAAGATATTCAGTTCATGGTGTTCGCCGAAGGCACGAGCAATGGTGCTGTGGAGATGCCCACGCACAACAGCCAGGAATGGTTCCTCCAGCCGCATATTCTCTGAAACGGGCTCGAAGTGCAACACACAAGGTAAAGCACTAGCCACCGGCCAAGACTCCCATTGCTCGGCAAGAAAAGCTGCCCTCTGCAACGGTGACCGATTCTTGAGGGGATGTAAATTGATACCTTGGTACCAAAGCAGTTCCGAGGCCCTTGGCGCTGTTAGCAGAATGCGTTGATGCGGCTGAGGGGCTCTTCTCAGGTCCGAAAAGCCATGACAGAAGATCGCAGCAGTCTATATGTGCACCTCCCAGCACTCCAGGGTTCTGATGAGTCATGTCCTACCGTTAACCTGAGATGCTCGCCGCACCTGCCAGACCAGCCGCGTCAAGCATTAGCTGCGTGTGCTCGTCTGTCCAAGATGCATCCAGTCTTCGAAATACCTCCCAGAGGTTTAGGTAAGAAGCTCAGGCACGCATGAACATGGACTAGGAGAGACAAGTGCCCCGCCTTCCCCAGCATGTCCTTTCCAATCTGGCCATGGTTCTCGCCGCTGAGGTCCTGCATCGTCCAAGCGCACCGGTGTGCAACCGATCACGTCGTGCATCTTTCTGGCTTGGTTCCCGCATGGCATCAGGCTTAAAGGTGCAGCGCGGCTGACATCTGACACTGAACGTGAACTCGAGCCTTTGTCCTAGCTCGAAAAACAAACTGGAAAGAAGCAGAACAAGCCCTGTGCCTGGCCAGTCTGAAATGCTTTTGGCACATCCTCGTCGGCGTCTGCCGCACATCCGTCAGATGTCTGTCTGCCGAAGGTACCGGTCCCCGTCTGCCTGTGAAGCCATTGACGCGCCCCCAAGGCACGACGGTGCAATTTCGTGTCCTCCACGGATTTCGTGTGTCCGCCGGCAGACACAACCCCCTGCCCCAGCCCGCCCCTTCTGCCCCATCCTTCCTTCTCCGGCCATGCCCGAGTCGGCAGAGGCGGACGACGGCGGTTTGATTTAGTTAGTAATTAGGTGCCGGGACCTGCACTGGCTCAGCACAACATCCACAAATTCCACAAATGGCAGACGGGAGTTTCAAAACGGGATGTTCAGCTTAACTGCCAGGTGCGACATGCCCATTCCTCCAAAGCACGGAGGAGATAGGAACCATGTACCACATATCGCCCCGACGGCATTGCAAGAAGTTATTAACCCTTCCGAAGCTGGCAGAAGCTAGTTTGAAGCTAATGGGTTCTTGTTACAGCTTCTTATGTTGCAGTGAGTTATTGATGAACGACTCCCCACTTCTCACAGCACACGGTTGACTTGAGCCATATGCATTGCATAGCGACAGTCGCAAGCTGGCAATATCATCAACGCCTGCACTTCAGTGATGCTGGACACCGCTTCCGTGAACACATTCACGGGGGCCACAATGTAGTTGACGCGACACTTCAAACCCGTTAGGCGTCACGAGGATCGCGGCACTCCAACATTGTGTAACGAAAACTTATGGACGATCCTTTTGACAGTTGGCAGCAGAGGTGAGGATGAGACCGACAACATAAGTAACGAAATCAGGGCCACGAAGACAATACAAACCCCACGTTCGGAGTTTGTTTGGCAGTGTTGCTTTGTATACAACTCGGCACTCCTGACCCATGTCCAGATGGTGCTTTCATGGCGTGCCGCGATACATTCACAACCATCATCCCACCTGTCGGCCAGCTTTGCTAGTAGGCTTTGCCGCTCTGGTGGAGTAACCCAAACACCCCGTCTGCGGGAACGTGCGTTTCTTGCTCTCTTGACATGGAGGTAACTGCAGCAGGTGATTGCAAGTGAGTGTTGCGGGAAAGCCTGTCCGCATGGCAGACGTGATTCAAGACATCACGGAGATGAGCTGCGGCGACATGGCATGCCTGAGTGTGACAGAGCAGGTTTCGAGTGGATGTCTGCTAAATCGAAGGCCTGGAGTAATTCTTCGCCGCCTTCGTGGACCCCTGGATCCTGGGCACAAGCATCTTGTCTGTATGATCACAAGCGGCAAAGGCCAGGTCCTGCAAGGCCGCATTCAGCAATCTTCCCAAAAATGCTGACAACAGCAATTTTGTTTCATACACAGCACCTGGCACCGGCTGACTGTGAACTCAAGCTCTCCCCAGCAGAACGTCCCACCTTCTGTTGCGGTGAGAAGCAGAGGAACGAGTCCCGTCTCTGTGGTTGCGACTGCCAAGCGCGACCAGTGACGCGCAAACTGAAGAGCGGGTGCTGGCACCTTCCGGCTAGCCACAGTTGATATATGCGGCTCAAATACGCAAATAAGTCACAAGTATGGAATCACATGCAGCAGGTGTTCTTGGGGCTTCGGGTGACGCCGACTTGCACAACCGTTACATGCAAGAGCACAACCATCCGTAAGGGGTGGAGGAGCAGGCGGAGGCTGAGGCGCGTGTGGGGCAGGGCGTGCACGAGCAGCAAGGTTGCTGTTGCTGCAGAGCCTGCCACTTGCCGCGCACGGCGTCTGTCAATTCGCCACCTCGAATAGACTCGTACTCCTCTTGCGTACTCTTGCTCGACTGAACTTGTTGTTCATGTTGATCGCCTGTATTGTATTATGCTCTACTTCGCGCAGTGGTTTCTCCAAGTATTGTATTGTGCTCTACTTCGCGCCGTGGTTTCTCAAAAAAACTTGCGACATCGTCGTGTCCGGAGGCTGCGTTCTGAAAGGTTGTGTGTCAAGCTTTCGGGGATCTTGTGGAGGCCAGAATTCCTTGGAAAGTTGAGACCTGTCTTGGAAATCAAAGCCAATCGGCTGGTGGATGATCAATCTCACCCCTGGCGCCGACAGCGACGATGGGTCATGAACATGCTGACAGCCAAGCACGGTGAAGACTTGCAGGGGCTACTTTGCAGAGGGCCTCGAGCGTTCCATGAGGCTCCACACGCCTCGGAATCACCTCCGCAAAGGCGATGTCAGGTCCTCAGCGAGCTGTGAAGCATTCAGCATCGGCGCGGCTCTCAGCTCTCAGCTCTGAGAGTGCGGGGCGGGTGAGTCCAAGGAAGGCCTGGAGAACCGCCGTCTGCAGAGCCTTCAAATCCTTTGGAATCAGCAGGCTCTGAAGCGGTGTCTCGGGCAGAGAAAGCCTCGGCTGTGTCCACATCAGGCAAAGTGTCTCTCACTGACACAACTTCGGGCAAGCAACGCTTCCAGCGTCAGGGTGTTTCGGACCAGGAGCCCTATGAACAGCGGATCGCCGTTTGCCCATTCCCAAAGAATCTCTGAAGAGAAGCAGCCTTGGGCGATGCCAGGGCAAAACGGCAAGCCGCAAGCTCAGCACTCGCAAGCCTAATACGCCGAAGGGCGAAACCCAACTGCTCGGCAAAAGGCTGCAAGAAGCCAAACAGAGCTGGAAGAGAGAGCGGCCTGAGAGTTCCGGAGCATTGCGGAGTCGTTCCAGTTATGGTCAGACTGCCAGCTACCTCCCCGCCTGCATCCGCCGGGCGACCTCGTCGAGACCTAGAACCACATAAGACGCTCTTCCCTAGAGCCATGGCTTCGCAAGCACTTCTGCCTGCGATCCGGCCGTACCCCGTCCGCGACAAGAAGCTGAAGACGAACGGCTGGTACGTCTCAACATGTCTGGCCAGTTCCTGCAAGAAATGGTGCAGCTCCGTGACCTGTAAGACTTGAAACACTGGATGATTTTCTGCCTTCTGCCGTCTTGCCCTGCCGATTTAGCTTGTCCAATGAGATTGCGAGACCGAGCACATGATTGGAGCAACTTTCATCCTGGAACACTCATCCCGCCCCCAGATTGAACTATGTCGGATGTCGCCCGCCCTCCGTCTTCCGGCATCCCTTCCCATCGTTCTCCGGTTTCGTCCTCAAGAACAGGCTTTGTTTCCTCCGCGAGCCTACACCAAAACCAACCTAAATGGCGCAAGACAGTGCGAGTTCAGGGGATACAGAGGACTGCGTGCCCTGACGTGGTCTGATGTGCCCTGACTCACAAGGGCTGAGTAGGCGGGTAGGTCCAGGTGCAGCCTCAACCAACTCGTGTGCAACACCCATCAAAGCTTCACCAGATTGCAGAGCAAACAGAGATCCAATTGGTCCCTCTTTCCTCCAGCACTCGCAAGATGTGAGAGCGCCCGATCTCCTATCATTCCCGAAGAGCCGAAACATGCCGGTAACAGGCTGGCAAGGCACTACTAAACCACTGCGGCCTTTCCAAGTAGATCCGGTTCAGACAAACCAGCCACAGCAGCGCATGCGGCGGCAGCGAACTTGCAGAAACCGAGATCGAAGGTGTGGGTGAAGCTAACAACGTCTCGCCTCTGCTGAATCCGCACTGAAGGGAGGCACCAGGCTCTGCTGGGCTAGCCGGAAGACGGCCGCCGCCACGTCCGCCTCACGACCGGCAGCTGCAGCCGCACGTACCTAAAGAAAGCTTCAGCAGATGAGGCTCTCCGTCTTCGCTCACGGAGCCCGGGCCTGGGCAGCACTTTCGCGCAGTGTGAGACCCTCCGGCTCGGAACCTGCCGGCGCAAATTGGCACAATTGCTCTGCTGCACCGGGCCTTCGACAACTTCGCCTGCCGGATCCTCCCCGAGGATGAAGGCGACTGCTCTGAGTGTAGTGCTGCCTCAGCCGGCAGCTGCCCATTGGCGTGGGATTCATGAAACGAAGACGAAGAGCCAGCACGTACATATGACGTACATATGGGGCAGGTGCGCGTGACATCCATGCGCCGGGCGCCATGTCTCTGATGCAACGCTCAGTGTGCCTATGCGATCCTCCCCAGTAAGAACAGCAAGACTTTGCAAACTGTGAAATCGAAGCAGGAGCTAGAGAAGCTATACACACTTTCCCTCCTTATGTCGGAGCTGAAGGCCAAGGAAGCCACGACTTGTGCCAGCGAAATCCGAGTTGAGCTGTTGTTCGAAAACAAAAACTGGGACGGCAAGAGTCTTCACGGCCAAAGTCATGCAAGCGCCCAATATTTGTCAGCAAATCGCACAAGCGGTGTCGCATAAATCTTAATGTGTACATGAGTACGGGCTGGGCAGCTCAACTGCTCGATGAGGGCCATCCTATGTTCCTACCATGTCTAGCTCGCCATCAAGCAGCCGAGCGGCTCGAATTTCAAAGTTTCTCCGCAAGTCGGACTGCATCTCCCTCTACATCATGACATCTTTTGTACCCAAATTCTAGAGAAACTCTTCCACCGAAAGTCTCAGGCAACGCCCGGACGACCTTACCATGTTTCATGGGGGTCATCTTTGTTGGCCACGACCTGAGCGCGGGCATTAACGGAAGAATCCTTGAACTCTTCCCACGGCAAAGATGGTGCCGACACCACCTCGTCCTCCGATCCCTCAAAGAGTGCCTCCTCTGCGGCTGCAGCTTTCTTTGCTTTTCTGGCCACAGCTCGCTTTCTCACCTTCTTGGGCTTCGGCGGCGCTGACTCGGCATTAACTCTGGTACTTACCTCTCTCTCCGACTCCAAGGGCGACGGCTGCAAGTCCAGCGCACCGGAAATGGCCATCTCCTCCGTCTCCTCCTCCTCCTCGTCGGTCAGCCAGGAAGAGGGCGGCTCCAGCAGGTTGTCGTCATCGAACCTGGAAATTTCGCTCTGGGATGCTGGCTCGAAGCTGATCTGGATCTCACTCGGCTCAGTGGCATCGGCAATGGCTTCTGGCTGCTTCTTGGCCTTCCTTTGCTTGGGGACCAGGCGCTTGGCTTTCTGCCCCTTTGTCTTTTCATTGGCCGTCTCTGCCAGGACTGCTACAGCCAAGGCTTTCTTCGCGACGCGGCCTTTTGGCACCAAGCGCTTTGGTTTTATTGCCAATGCCGGACACTCAAGATCCTGATTAGGAGTCTCTTCCACACCTCCAGACAACCGGAAGTCTTCGTCGTCCATAAGGCTTGACCGTCGGATATCCTGGATGTCGACTTCCGGGTAAACCTCCACGGCCAGTTTGAAGTCAGCAGATTGCGAAATAGCTGCACTTCGCACCAGCCGCTTCCCACACCTCCAAGAGAGCACGAGGAGGCAGGCCGGAAAGAGAATCGCGACGGACCCGACGACGACCCGAATCGCCATGCCATCGGCAGTGCTTTCCGGCATTAACTGCTGTGCTTCGGATGATAAGCTTAGAGCGACACTTTTGGTTGCCACGGCAACCTCCAAGCTTTGCAAAGCCTCCACCTGAGCGACTTCTTCCTTCAGCCATGTGGAGGTTGCCTCTACCGAGACCGTCTCCAATCCCTTTTGGCTGGTCTCCGCAAGCACGATGGCTGCTTCTAGACCAAGTGATGTTGGAAAGACCTTGGCTGATCACAGCAGGGGCTTGGGAAATTCCGGCCTCGAGGACCATGCCAGTGCCATAAGTGATGTGAATTCTGTGTGCACATATGTTCCAGACTCGGTACACACATGAACACATGTACACACATACACAGAGACACTCTCCCGATCGCTTTTGAGAGACTTGCATTCGTGCAGCAAACCTGCATAAACGACTGACAACAGCGCGCGTCAAATGCGATTTCCCATTCCTGGCATGACAAAAAACGTTTGCAGAACGTTTGCAGAACGCAAGGTTTTGAGACGATCATGTTGCTTTTGAAGCCGTCGTAGAATCTACCACAACATCACTCCGCATCATTTCTCCAGGCCACAATGAGGTAGTCCACGCGCAGGGCTTGCTGCAGGCGACGGCCTGAAAGCAACCGGCCATCGCAGCCAAGGCCTCAGAGCACTTTGAAGTCCCAGTTCACACCAGTTCTTTTGCCTGACCTCCTTGTACATACGGCCCTGGCATTGAAAAACGGTACAACACAGTGCACAAAGTTCGAATGCGTTTGATAAATGTGGCTTTTATTCTGTTCTGGCCCCGCTTGTGGACGATGCGCACGTTGCCTAGCTCAGGGCTTTGGCTCGCCCTCTATCCCAACACGGACAGAACGATCCCCCCCCTTTTTGCGAACGCTGGGTACGGGCCCTGCGCCCAAAACGAGTAATGCTACGAGGCCGGAAGCCTTCTTGCACTGGCGACGATAGCTCCTAACTTCGAAAGACCTGTAGGCGAACCGCGAACCCTCAAACAAGGTCACGCCGCCGCTGGCGGCCCCGTGGATTTTGCACGCCAAATACTGCATTTATCCCACGAATACCAGCATTCTTAATGATAAATGCGTTTTACGGATGTGTCTTTTTTTCGTGCTTTGAAAGCATGCGCACACTCTTGTGGTAACAAAAGTGACACGCCTGCCAGTGTTTTCGAAGGTTCGCACGTGTATGGTTTGGACGATGCTGTTTTGCAACTCGTGCGTTTTTTGCCAAGTTATCCTTGAGGTTCATGCAGGAACTAGTAGCAGTAGTAGTAGTAGTAGTAGCAGTAGTAGTAGTAGTAGTAGCAGCAGCAGCAGCAGCAGCAGTAGCAGTAGTAGTAGTACTCCTCCTCCTCCTCCTCCTACTCCTCCTCCTCCTCCTCCTCCTACTACTACTACTTTTTTCTTCTTCCCTCGCAGCGAAGAACTTCGCTAAGCGTCCCAAAAAAGCAGCAGTATTTGCTGGCGCCTGTGTGGCGCACTCCCATTTGGGAGCCTGTGTGCCCCGGCACTAATGCCAGCGGGCCTTGTCCTACCCAGCAAAAGTGGCTAGCTCATGGAGCCAGCATGACATCATAAGAATGTCGCCCCAATGACAGAGGAAGGTGGTCAGTGCCTGCGCATCAAAGCAAAGAGATACCCATCAGTGCAGGCATTGTCAGACAAACTCGCGCTGAGTTGAGCCTGACGACCGTCATCTGTTTCCCAGAACTTTCCCCTGCCATCACAGAGAATTGTGGTATAATGTCCAGTACTTGTATGAGCTCCATGATGCATGATGACCGCCACAATGGAGTACACAGCTTTGAAGGTACGAAGGTCTTTGCCGAAAATGGGAATGGTAACTTCGGTCGGGATGGCCAAAGCTTGACGATCCTTGAACGTCAAGGTTCCCCGGCAGCGGTACCTTGCCAATTGTATGAAGAAAACATTGGCCGCTGTTGCAAGTGCGTGTAGCCTGGCTTGTAGACTCCAGTCGTTGATGCAGTCCTGCAATGTTTGATGCGCTGTATGGATTGGCAATACAATAGGGCAGGAGAGCCGGCCGCGGTCCTGACAGACAATACCCTGCTCAGTTTCCCATCGTGCCTCCCAAGTGGCCTGCAGCTGTGGTGGATCCAGGATATGAAGAACATGCACCATAAAATCCGCGACATCATGTTGGGAGGCAGGCTGCCTCCATCCTTTCAGCAGGCTTCGCCAAGATGGCAGCCTGCTGATGGTGAGTGGCCGCTGGGTTGTGTAAAGTACATCTCGCCAGGCCTGGATCTTGGTGCCAAAAAGCTGATATTCAGGAGCCTCCAATCGACAGTGACACCATAAGTACATGTAGGCAAAGGCATTCAGGTAACACTGGTTCGAAGGATTATGCAGGACCAGCCTGCAGAGGCAGTCATAAGCCTCTGAACCTCGTTGGCAAGGCCCCCACGGCGGAGGCCCTCTCGACGGACTTGAAGTCCGATCACCTGGAGTGCCGAAAGGCCTGAGATCATCTCCAGGGTGGCCCATGCAGTCTCCACGCCAGCTGCCCTCAGTCCCACTTCGAGAAGAAAGGTGCTTGTTCCCGTCTTGGCTGGCGACAAAGAATGCGTCGCATTGAACCTGTGAATGACATCCTTGCTCAGAACGATTTCTGAGAGTTGACCGACTTTGCCGATCAGCTCCTGGTGGCCCACCGGTGTCCGCGCCTCGTCTATCACCAGCACCTGCTGCTCCCCGTCCCACTTCTGATAGTTCCAGTTGCCCTCTGAGTTGAGCCAGCCTTTGTCCTTCAGGATTTGCTGTTTCTCCGAACTGCTGCTGATTCCTTGTAGAGAGCCCATCAAGGCCTGGAACAATGTGTGAAGCAGAATCGCTCGCACCGGGACCTCCATGAATTTGGTTTTGGCTTCCTCCCGGTACTTCTCCGCAGTCTGGTGGAGGAGGCTCACTGGGCCTGAGGGGCCCGGCTTCAAGTAGAGTGTCCACGCAGAATTCTGCTTGAGGATCTGCAGTTGCGTCTCCTGCCTTATGATCAAGCGCCCCATCGCATGAACCAGAGCCTGAAGCTGGGGCTGCTGCTTGTTGCCCTTGCCCCTTCCTTTTTGGCTCCCCTGACCTTGGGAGCCATGAGAGCCTGCACTGTCGGAGGGTCTTTGGCGCTTGCCTGATGTAAGCTCGAGCTTCGGTGCCTTGGGTGGCAGTTCTGCCCCTGGGACTGGATTCTCGGCACCAAACAGAGCTTCCCCGAAGCTGTGAAGGCTGTTCTGAGCCAGGTTCCCGAAGACCTCCCGGATTTCGTGATCCGCCATCGTCATGGGCAGCAGAGAGGTTGATGCAAAACTGCCACAAAGTAGTGCAAGCAAGTTTGTGCAGTCTAGGTATAGCGACAGAAGCCGCACAGTACAAGCATGGAGTGCCACAACCCGTATACTTGGCACAGAGATCCTGTGTCGTGGAGTGGTATTGCTGGTAAAGGTCAGGGTGACTATGTTGATAGTGGAGCTTCATGACCTTAGAGGAGGCAACCCACTGTCCACAGACCAGGCAGTGCTGTCGATACAGGTACCTGTTAGGGATGTGAAAGACGGCATTATCAGCATGCTTGGCTACAAGAATCTGTATGGAAGCATCTGCAAACACCGGTGGTGTAGTCTGTACTGGCTGCTCTGGCTGCTCAGGTGCTGCAGGCGGTTGCGGCAAGAAAGAGTGTCGAACATGACAGTAGTTGCCTTCAACATGTCGACGCAATAATTGCCACGTAGGGAACTTCTTTTTGCAGTGCGAACATTGCGGCAGTCCTCCAATGGAGTCAAGCGAGCGACGATAGGGTTCAGGGGGGGCTTTCGCAACCGTGTCAGGGTGACACTTGGCTATATGGGTGAGAAGCGTAGCTCTGCTATTGTAGAAGACACCACATTCAGGGCAGGGTTGGGGTGTTGAGTGTGTGGGCATCACTTGCAGCTGTGAGGATTCAGGCGGGGCATTGAGGCTCTCATAGACAACACGCCACCACACACTGGAAGGATGGCAGACATGCACGTCTGCACTCTGGTGCTTCCGGTTGCCTTCGCGGGTCATCAACATCTCAAGCATAGGACCAGGTAGTTGCAACCCAGCCTGCTGCATAACGTCAGCGTTTGTCGTAAACGTCAGATGTGCAGGTAGCCTGAGAATGGCTCGTATCTGCCGCACGATTTTGGTTTCCAACAGCTTGTGCCCGGCTGGGGTAATGCCGCAGGTGACCAATCCGTAGGAGATGGTCGTCCAGATGCATGCTCGCCACAAGTGCAGCCTCTGCACGCTACTCAAGTAGTGCTTCCCCCTCAGGACAGTGCTGAGTCGGCGATAAACAGCATCGCCTTTCTGCAACCTGAATTCGAGGGTTGCATTCTCAAAAGCATTGTAATTCACTTGTGTGCCTAAGTACTTGAACTGTTGCACCATTGGTATTTTGAGGCTGCCACTTAAGAGTGGGATGCGAAGGATGGGGCCATCAGCGCCTTTGCAGACATACTTGCGACGGATAGTGGAGCTCTGAGTCCCCCTGAGGGCCAGGATGGCCTGTGATTTGGCATCGCTCACAGCCATGCCAAAGGCTTTGAGCACCTTAAAAAGAGCTGTGATACAACTGAGTAGTTGTTCAAACTCGTAGAGGGTCGTAAGGGTGCCCGCCATGTGGTAGTCATCAGCGAAAATGGTAAGCATGGCACAGAGGCGCTCGTAGTTGAGATAGCCTTCCAGCCTGCTGCTAATGGCGTGTGAGAAGATGAGCCACAAGAGTGGGGAGGCAGAGCAGCCTTGGCGAATGCCTTGGGTGGCAGCAAAGGAGCGACTTTCACCAGAGTGGTGGATGGTGTAGTGGATATGCGCATGCCATGCCATGATAATAGCAATCAGGTCGGCTGGCAGTTGCAGATCCACCATTCCCTGGTGAAGCAGTTCTCTTGGCATCTTGTCGAATGCCTGGGAGAGGTCCACCGTGATCATGAGACTGCCAAACAATGGGGTGGACTTGGATCCTGCATGCTGATGATGCAAGTTCCTGTGATGCTTGCTGAGTGCCGTGCGAACAGATGCGCAATGGGCAAAAACTTTCCTGAGTGCATCATATTGCGACCTGCCCTGTTGATAGGCGAATTGAGGGTAGCGACGGATCTGCTGAAGAATATGATCGAGGTGAGGCTCAAGGATGCAACGCAGAATTTTCTTACCAAGAGGCAATCGGCCTATAGTCGCCTGGCTTGCTACCTGATTTGTCTGGTTTCAAAATCAGTGCAAGATCAACGTCTGACCAGCAGGGTGGCACAGTGATGGGTTGCTCGGTCCAGGCTTGGGCAAGTGTGTCACATATCCACGGGGCAATCATGTCTGCACATAAGCGCCAGGCGGCACTAGGAGGGTGTTGAGCCGGTACTGCTTTCCTGCGTGGCACGGTTTGGATGGCACCACACAAGGTGGTGGCATCAAGCGGCAGGGGCTGCTGCAGTGTCCAGGGGCCTGCAAGGTTGATGGCGAAGGCAGGGTCCTGCGGGGCAGCTTGGAATCTCTCTTGAAAGTGGGTCTGTAGCATGTCCACCTCTGCCGACGATGTTAGCATGAGTCCCTTTGAGTCCCGGAGCTGGAGCCGCTTGAACGGCTGCTTGGGTGCAATTCGCTTGACGATTTGGTAGAGGCCTCGCGAATCATGGCGACGTGCACAATCCTGGGCATCGTCCATGGCATGAAGTAACTTGGCACGTCGGGCCTGGCGGCATCGCAACTGGTGAGCTCGGTAGTGTCGATCGAAGGACTTCCAGGCTTTCCAGGCTGCGAACCAGCCTCGTAGGCCATTTTTACGAATCTTTTTGAAGGCACGCCATTGCTCCCACATGGTTTTGATCCCTTGCTGTACCTCTGGGGTTTGCCAAGGGTTGAGAGCACGGTGTTGCTTCTGTGCCGGAAAATTGTCAGCGCACACGCGAAACAAGGCGTGATGTAAGGTGCTCACGCCCTGAATGCCAGGAGTGGTGGCCATGTGGTGGGCCATCGCCTGTCGAACAGAGGCAATCTGAGTAAGATGTTGCGGGTCTGTTGGCTGGTCCAGTGCAGCAAGGAGGGTTTCACGATCTATGCACGGCCTAGCCTGGGTTGGCTGTCTCACCCAGTGAGGACAGCGAAGAGCCAGTAAAGCTTGCAATGGAAAGTGAATGGCCCCACTGTGTCTCGAGGCTCCCACATGGAAATTCCGCCAAGCTCGAGCCCGACGAGCCTGAGCAGTGGCATCCGCCCTTCGGGTTAGAATGAAGTCAATCTGAGACTCAGCATCCTGAAATTTGAAGGTGGAGGGCAGCTTCTTGTCAGCAGGTCTGCTCCAAGTATTTAAGGCAAAAAGGTCGTATGTGACAAGAAGGGCTGAAAAGTCAGCCATGTCCTCTGGTGGATGGCACGGCATCGGATTTGTGTGGGCACCTACGTGTGGTGTTCGCGGTTCAAGTGGGGTGTTAAAGTCGCCCATGAGGGCCAAGGAGTCCCGAGCTGGGATGCGGGCAAGACATCGGTCCAAAGCCAACCATACTTGCTGTCTTTGCTCGGTGGTGGAGGCCTTGGGATCGAAGGCTTTCTGGTAGATCCCAACAATGTGTACATGCCTCGAATCCTTGCCTGGCAGAGGCACTCGTACGTGCAACAGACGACCTTGTAGAATGTGTTCGAATCGCAGTTGGGAGGGAGGTGCTATCCTATGATGTATCAGTATAAGAACCCCGGCCTGTTTCCGGGTTTTGCACCCGGAGTGCACACACGACCACTGATCAGTGGTGAATTCCATATTCTCCTGCCACTTACTTTCAAGGATCACAGCAACATCATATTGAGAGTTGTGCAGGAAAGTGAGCAATTCAGGGTACAATCCACCTCCAAGGCCACCTGCATTCCAACAGAAGATGCGCAGGCCACGAGCAGGAGCCTGGTGCATACGAGGCAACGGGTTGACTACTACTACTACTACTACTACTGCTACTGCTACTGCTACTACTACTACTACTACTACTACTACCACTACTACTACTACTACTACTACTACTACTAGTACTAGTAGTAGTTGTAGTAGTTGGCTAGCTTCGAGCTAAACTGTGTCCGAGAAGGCTATGCGCCCCAGGGATTTTGCATGTGTGAAGGTTTAGGGATTAAGGTTCGAGGGTTCAAGCTTCAGGGTTAACTTAGAGGTTCATGGGACTTAGTAATTGGAGCTATAAGTCAGGTAACTAGACGTAGAATTGTTTATATCCCCAGTAAAGCTACTTATAACTTACTAAGTCCCATGAACCTCCAAGTAGGATTTTAGAGGTTAGGCTGACAGGTTGGCGATGCTGAAAGCGAAGCAGCTGCATGCGCAGCCATGCAAGAGGGAATACGCGCATTGCACTCAACATCCCTTTCTTGCCAAGCACAGACCTAGACCGACAAAGGACGACCAATGTTCTCCAGCAGCGGACAGAAACGCATAACATTGAAGCGTGCTCTGCAATCCCAGTCTTTGCCGCGCACATGCAGATGCCCAGGCTGCTGCACATCCTTGCTCGCGAAAGGACCTTCCAAAGCACTGTAGTGAAGTGGCAAGTCGGACAGAGATCTGGGATCTGCACGTAGCCCGCTTGAATCAGCTCCTGAAGAGCGGATTCAGGAGTCTGTCCGGTTGAACTGGGGCCACGCCAGTGACGATGTCCGCTAGAAGCACGGCTTGGTTTCTGGAAGGATCCACTATACTGCTTCCTCTGAGCAGGCTTGAGCCACTGCTTTTTCATCCGTGGTTCTCGTTTCCTCGATGCAGCAGCTCCCATGCCCCGCAGCACCCGACTTTTGCGCTCACGCTTGGACGACTGCTGTGCCCGCAGCTTGCGAAACACAGAGGCGCCTGGCAAACCACAAGTCCGCAGGTTGTGTCCATGGCGTCCGCAGAGCAAGCAACGCTTGCTCTGATTTGCCGGCATCTCCCTTGAAAGCCTGAGAGGCTACAATGCATATCATCATCCCCCC
>CAJNJA010031320.1:0-30489 GCA_905231915.1 Symbiodinium necroappetens
ACGCACGCACGCACGCACGCACGCACGCACGCACGCACGCACTCACTCACTCACTCACTCACTCACTCACTCTCTCACTCACTCACTCACTCACTCACTCACTCACTCACTCACACTCACTCACTCACTCACTCACTCACTCACTCACTCTTCACCATCGCCGCGCTAAGCTCGATCCGGGGACAGGTCAACATTTTCCACTACAATGCAGCCTTGGCTGCCTGTGGCATCTGGGTAAGAATTCAGATCTTGATGCTTTGCGGCTTCTCGAGATACGACGATCTTGCAACCTAGGGCGAGCAGATCAACTGTCTGTCGCAGTGGCCTACTCGCAGGCCATCCCGTGAGAAGAGCTTAGGCGAGCAGTTGGGTGCATGTTGGAAGAGATGAATGACTTGAAGCTTTTGCCAGAACATCTTCGGTTCTTGCTGCCGCAGGAGATGCGAGACGGTAGAGTCGCTTTGGACGTCCGCAACCGAGACACTTGCAGAAGTGAATGAGGCAGATCAGAGGCAGTCGGGTTGGGCTTGATTCTGTTGCTGGCACATATTCGTTTTGATTGGGACATTGGCTGCTGAGGCCTACAGCTACGGCAGCTTGATGCGCGCAGCCGCGGGCAAGGGCGACGGGGCAACAGCTCTGGCCCTTCTGGAAGAGATGCAGACAGAAGGCCCGGATGAAGAATGAGGCGATGACATTGTCACCGAGGTGATGCTTTGAGGGCGGTTGCGGTGGTGACGGTGATGGTGTGATATCGCGAGTGAATGCGTGGCATTATAGTGATGCGGGTGTCAGCAGCTGCTCGGGTTGTCTGAAAGTGCGTTTTCTGAGAGCTTCACATCAGCTCTGGTGATGTTCGTGACACATGTGCGCGTGGGCTCCACTTCGTGCACCTTAGGAGTTAGAAGTCGGTGCAATCTTGCAGGCATTGCTGCCAATGCAGTGGTCTGCAGCTGCTTGTCCTTGCAGCACCGGTTTGTACTACGCTTCCACGTGCACCGTGTACTGTGTGGCGTGCCGAACATAGGTGCTGCCGTTACAGCTCTGGTTCGCAGCGGCGACTGGCATCGAGCACTGGAGCTCTTTCAGGCCAGAGCAAAGGCCAAAGGCCATGGGCTTTCTACCCGGGCAGGTTCCCCCCAAGTGAGAAGCTTAGGCAACGCGGGAACGTGGTGAAGTGGTGGATGCAGCGCTGCTGACAGCCGCTCTGGCTGCCTGCCGCTGTGCTGGGAATGTGGTGATCACGAGACGTCAGGCGCTGGCATGCGCTTGCCTTGCCTGTCAGGTGGAGCTGGTGGGCGATGGGAGGAGGCGCAAAGGGTGCTTGTCTAGCTGCTGCAGACGCCTTTCACTATTGACATGATTAGAGCGGATCCGAACGATGGTTGTGAAAGAGCTGCGCTTTCAGGCACTGCAGCTTCTCAAAGATGTACCCGAGAAGTGGAAGCCCTGGAGCACTCGAGTTGAGCAAGCTGTGCGACATGTTTAACATGGTCCTTGACAGTCGAGGCAATGTGCGGACGTTCAAACCTGGAATGCTGCGATCGCAGCGTGCGCAAGCGCCGGCAGATGGGAAGAGGCATTGCTGTTCAGAGTGCGCCCTGGTGCGCTCTGGTCTCTCGCTCGCTCTTTCTCTCTCTCTCTCTCTTGCTGCACATCCTGCTGCACATGAATACAATGTGTCTGCATCTGTGTATGAGTGTGGGTTTAGGTATGGGTATGGAAATGGGAATGGGAATGGGAAGGAGTATCTCTTGGGCATGGGCACACATATTATCTTTGCAGGATGAAGCTGTGCTGGCAGCAGTTTGCACATTGAGTAGCTCAACAGAAGTGAAGGCAACATTAAGACGGCGGAGGAACGGCCTTCATACTGCCTGCGGTCCACTCCGACATCTCCTGTCCATGAAGCGCCCTCGTAAGCACTTGCCGTATCTAAGCAGGCATTAAGCCTTTGTCCAGTCGCCTGCCAGCCTCCTTGAACAAACACATCGTCTAGAATTGGTGGATTTGGGTGCAAGTGTACAGACACAGACCTATGCTGCAAGTCTTGACAGTCAGATATGCCCGCTAGCTTGACGGCACATATGAAGAGCCCCTCGTGCCGAGACAACTGGGCAAGCGCACAGCAGGCATTGTGGCTTCTTGAGGAGGAGATGAACGCAGAGCAACTAGACTTGCAGTCAGCATGGCCCGTTCTGGACAGATGTCATGAGTCTGGACTGGCAAAGGCCTGATCTCTACAGCTATAACTCCGCAATAACGGCATGCGAAGATCGACACTGGGAGAGGGCGCTGCACCTGGTAATGTGTCCCTCGGCATGCTGGATGTGATGGGAGACTATAGATGTGCGAATCACTGATGTTATTGTCACGGTCAGATTTAGTGGCTGAGCCGGCTCGAATTCCAGTGATTTCCGAACTGGACTTCAGGCCGCATGGGGGAGCGCCAGCTGCAGCCAGATTCTGTGAGCTTCACCGCGGCCATTTGCACAGCTCGGGAGGCCGTTTGTCTCCCGTGATCTGCAAGCTCTGTGGCCCAAAAGCGCCCTGCTGATAGGAGCATGACATCGCGCTCAGCCTGTTGCACGAGATGTTCGTCTGGGGCTTGGGGGACGCGGTGTGCTTGCACTGCTTGCTTTCTTGTGACTAAGATCCGGGGGGTGCCTCGTACCGCTCGGACCTATGCGGCGCTCATTGCCACGGCGGGACAGCACTGGGCGCAGGCGCGAGAGGGAGCGGAGAGACGATGAGAGAGACGGAGAGATGCAGTGTGGGTGTTTCGGGTCACTTTGTTTCTGTAAGTTTTGGTTCAGAGGCGTTGGCACTGCCAGGAACTCAGTTTTTCGTTCCCCACTTTCAACTGGGAGTGCTTTGTTTGCGGCTCTGGCTCGAAGGTTCAAGTACTCCAATCAGGAGGCCGGGGCAGGGCCGTTGTGTCCGTGCGCTGAGCGTGGAAGCATGTTGTGTTTTGCGCACACGCAACCGTGCCTTGTCCGCAGGGCATTGAAGCCACGACGCAACTCTGTGGCATCCTGGCTGCATGGGAGATGGATGCGATTCGTTCCAATTCAGGCGAAGTTCGCTTGTTGAAGAAACTTGTTGACATGATCGATACGGGAAGCATAAGGCATGCTCGTGCTGGTATGCTGAAGTTAATGCAGCTATACCGCATTTCGCCAGGCTCCACCTTGCGAGCGTGCGCGGCCGGGCGCCAGTGGGCTTTGGCTGTAGGCCTCCTGGAAGAGATGCAAGGACTCGTTGACTCCTTGGCTGGCTTGTAAACTGTGTTGCTTTTCTGCACAAGTAAGAAGCCGTTCTAGGACAAAACGTGGCAGTCAACAACGAAGCCTGCCATGCTGCCATCAGTTCTTGCTTCTGGGAGAACATACGGGGGTCTGTGTGTGCTCTGGCATCAACGGCCCAAAAGCTTCGCCTCCTAGGCATCGTTGCGTGGAACAATGAGGACCCGGGACACTGGCGTGAGGTGCCTTTGTCCCAAAGCCTTATGAGAGTTTGGTGGGGCTCTGTCTTGCGGCTCGTGCAAAGGCCCTGGCCATGGCCGGGGCGCTGCGCCGTGAAGCACTGCAGCCAGATACCGCAACATGGCCTTAAGGTAGCTGTGCCACTCCTGTCCCAGTGCTGTGACTGGCATGACTTAAGCAACCGATGAGCTGATGAGCTGCACAAGCCTGGCAACCTCTGCAGGAACCGTTGGTAAGCATCAGTACCTCAGTTGTAGTAACTTTGGGGCTTACACACAAGGTGCTGTTGTTTGGAGACTGATCATCTTCTGCCCGAGGCCACATATGTGGCTCTGATATCTGCTTGCTCCAGCTGCAGCAGGCATCGATTCTGCACATTGCTGGGCAGAACAAGCAGAGGTTTGAAGGAAGTAGCAGCTAGCTCTGATGTCGAACTGGAGGTGGCAAGAAGCGCTGGCCATCCACACCGAAGCGCACCTAGAAGCCACGTCGGAGGCGCTTCTCCCCTTTAGATTCTTTAGATGTCCATAGCTCTGCCATGTTGCTCGGTGACGAGCTGATTGATGGATGGATGATGATGGATGGATAGAGTCAATGAGTGAGAGAAAGATTGAGTTAGTAAGTCAGTTGGTGTGGACCTTGTGCTCAACACACTGGAGCAGGACTCTGTAACTTGAATGGCATTCCACTTTTCACGGTCGGGGTTGCTGACCCACGCACACCTACGCCACAGTTACTACTCATTTTTTGCTTGGATTGACTAATCCCTTCGTTGCTGCCGTTGGAGCAAGTGGTATGACTTGACGATACTTGTCAATCTGTAGTTCCGCATTTGGCTTGCGATCGCGGTCAAGCTGGCGGAGGTCAGCACGCTCCTTCGCGTGCAGCTCCCGGTCCATCTTCGGAGAACTTCTCGCAACGCAGGAGCATCCGAACAAAAACACTAGGGTCACTAGGGCACCAGAACTCGACAGCAGCCACCACTATGGCAGACGACGCTGGCCGACCCAAAGGTCAGGCAGGACACACCGGGCCCTGCCGTGGAGCCGGAGTTTTGACGAAGATTTGCCGCACAAGCACTGCTGTCAAATGGCACCCAACGACACGGAAGCCCTCCTGCTCCCTGCACCCTTGCTTCTTGCATCTTGCTGTCATCCCTCCACCCTTGTCGCCATCGCCGTTGCGACCAACTGCGCGTACGATGTCGATTGCTGCTAAATAACAGTGCAGATGGAATGCAGAGCTCCCCACTGGAGCCACTGCAGTGGTTTATCATAGTGTTGGTGCAGCATCGGGACCCATCAATGCCGATGATAATTCCAGGTTTGCCGCAGTAGTTGGGTTGAGGAAACGAACTTCCTGGCTTGCTATTCGTGAAGTCTATCACGATGTAGTGGAGTGGCTAACGCGATTGGTTATCGTGCCTCTTGATGAGCTTGCTACCTGTGTCGACCATTTGCTGGTTCTTGTGCAGCGACCTTCTCCTGCAAACGTCCAACAGGCGGTCCTGGTCACATTCTGTGCATGACATGCAAGTTTCTTAACAAAAGTTGCATTTGCAACGGCATGCTGTTTATTGTTCCGCGCTTCGCAGCAACAGTTTTCTGCAGCAAGTAGTCCATGGAGTAGCTGCTCCACCTCGGCATTGATGTAGTCCATTGGAGTACTGAAGTGCGGAACAGTGCTACAAACAGTGTGGAATGATTCTTTCGGGCGTCATGATGCTACCTGACATCATTGTGCTACTGGTACGCCGACAGCGGATGAGTAATCTTGTGTTGACTCAGCTCAAACGCCTCCTTCCAATCCTATCTGCCGCCCTCAATTTCACTTGCCCGCAGAGTTAACAAATTAGGTTTCGACATGAATATAGACACGGCGTCTATCTCATATGCCATTGAGCCCCACAATGGGTGGTCGAATGGCCCCAGCAGCGCATGCAATCAACACGTTTTGCTCACACTGGAGTGGAGCCATTGTGTGACATGCTTTGCAAGCTAAAAGCGACGATCTTGCCTGAGCAGGCACTTGGGCAACTAAGATCAACAAGCGAGTCCGGCTCCGGCTACAGAGCCTACAGGTGGTACTGGATTTCATCCGACGTGAGGTTCTCGCAGAAACTTTAAAGTCACAATGTTCAAACTGTGGCGCAGCATGTCAGTTATAGGTCCAGACACCAAACAACCAGACTTCTCAAGATCAATACTTGCATGACGATGACGACTGCAGATCGGGTGCCACCAGTCCTACCAGGTCCTACCAGTTGTCGCAAAGGTATTTTATGCTGTCGCCTACAGCTTTCATGCTTCGTGGATTTTCCATCCGAGCATCCGCAAGCCTCATCTGCGCCCTGGCATTAAGCAATATGCAGCACACACTATACAGACTTCCAGAAAATGACATCCTCAAAGTGGATGCGATGCTCGGAATTTTTCCCGTCGCTTCTTCGCAACATGACGAGCCGCCGATACGCAACCAGCTGGACGTCGAGCGTCTGCAAGCAATACCCCAATGAAGGTCACTCCTACCTTGCATCAAACCTCCAACATCGAGTCGTTTTCGACAGTCTCACTGTAGGCGTGCAGTGGCCTTCAAACACATCTGTCCATCGAAGCTGTGCGTGAAAGTGGAAGTTCGGTTGGCAGAATAGCTAAATCACATTGGAAAAGCTGGAGCTGGCAGGGTCAGTTGTTTACAAAGTGGACTGTTGTGTCAATCTAACAAGCCAGCAAGTCAACATGTGGCAAGGGCTTTGTAGTATCGAGCAAGGATGCAATCACCTTTTGACAAGCTTGCAAGTGTGTGGGTGGCCGTGGCCGGTGGGGGGTGCCTGGATGGGTAACGATGGTATGTGGGTGCGATGGGAGGTGTAGCCTAAGAAGCTTGCTGCCACGTTGTTGCAGGTTTCGTCTTATTTTACTCGCACAGCGAGGGCCAGCCTGACAGCCGCAGTGAGGATTTTCGCAACGGGGTATCGAGGGTTCGTGTCAGGTCCAGACTATGTGCACCAATGCTCTGATCACTGCTTTCGGGCGTGGTACAGAATGGAGGAGTGCGTTGGAGGCCAGGGGACATAGAGACATAGAGAATGTCTGTGCTGCGAGTCCCCGTTTCCTGCCTCTGAGAGTTGGCGTTGATCTAAAAAAACATGTAAGCAGGCATAGACAAATTCAACAGGGGATCAACAAATCAAACTCTGAAATGCTATAAATACAGTATCTGCCGCCCGTAAACACTCACAAACTAGTCTTTCTGACTCAAAGAAAAGAAGGAAGGAAGGGGGCGGCATGTTTGAGAAATAGAACGAGCCGTCATTGCCAAATGAGGGGGGCGTGTTTAAGATACATGATGAACCGGAATGGCCAAATGAGGGCGCGTGTCTAGGATACATGATTCTGAATTTCCCTGTGTTTTGTATTGTAGTTTAAGAAGCCGTGTTGACCTCCGTAGATGAAGCTAGTTTGTATGGCGTTTGCAATCGACGTATTCACCGCAGGCGCCTTGAGTCTTGTTGCAAAAATAGCGTGAGTTTTCCGCGTTGAAACTGCGGACGCCGACATTCGTTCCAAATTGGTAGTGGAGCGGTCGGATTACAGCGCTAGAGTTTCACCCAGAGTCCTAGAAATAGAGTAGAGCCCCTAGATCTCCAGGGTAGCTTGGGTTTGAGCCTGCCTGAAGTTTCAGGCCGCCCAGTGGGGACACAATGCCACACCTGCAGAGACAAAGTCGGGATCGTTTATCTATACAGGTGCCGCATCAGCCCTATCACGACTGGGAGTTTCCAACACGGATATGCGTGTTGCAGCACAAGAAAAAGCAGAGGCGAGAGGTTTTGAAGGATATGCGTGGGCGCAGCATTTGCTAGGAGCCAGTCGCCGAGGAAGTGGACAAGCAACGGACTTCAAGGCTTCCGGCTTAGGTCAGAGCAGAATGCTGCAGGTACCAGCCACCCCACTGAGGGTGAGTCAAGCGGCATACCCGCTAGCCCGTCTAGAGCCAGCGAGTGCCTCGTGCGCCAACAGACGATGAGGATGACGGGGACGAGTCGATATCGAGTCATCTTATAGGCAGAAGAACCTTTGCCCCCCTCCGCCAACCCCCCCCCGGAAAGCAAATGTAGAATAAAGGGCCAGGCGGGAAAACAAACCCTAAGGATTCATAGTGTCGATTAAGGATGAATAGTGTATATTTGTTTCGGGACTGGGGCAACGAAAATAAGGACGAGATAAACCGTATATAGTGTGTGTGTGTGTGTGATGTTCAGCCATTTCGTGTATATTTCCGGCGGCAGTCGACCATGATGCAAATCGATTGGAACTTGTGTGTATGTGTGTGTTCGTGTGTGTGGCCCGAGCGAGAAAAGAGTCATGCAATGACATCATGACGGTGCTGTTACTCCTATCTATGATTGTACATTTTTATTATTGGAATAAGCTATTGACGTTAAATTCTAGTTGTCATCACCAGGACAGGCATGCGCTGAGTTGAGTTGGGTATTGAAGCTTCTACGCTGGCAGTATGTACATTGTCAGCTTTCGCTGTTTTTTCGCGTCCACTCACAGAGGGCGGGTACTGTTATTAGCAATAGCCACCTGCCAACGTGCAAGATATCTCCGGATTTGCTTTGACTCTGGTTTTGTCTCACAGGAAGCTTAGACGGAGATTGCATATGGCCGCACGAAAAAAAGGACAGGCATGCCGATTCCTGACACCATGGCGGCGTAAGTTCGTTTACGGTTCTGCTTCCAGGAGATCCGGCAATCTCGGCTATTTCTGCCGAGGGGGTTGGGCTGCCGAGACAGTGGGTGATCTGCTCTTCGCGAGCAGCCTATGCACTTCACCCTGCCCCACGGCCGTATACATAGAAGGAAACGGGAAACGCCATGGTAGTATCGCGGGCTGGCTCAGTAGACTGTTCTACAGCCATATAGTGACGGGCGTTAAAAGCTATCTTCCTCGCCAATGTCGGCGTGTTGTCGATGTTGTCTGCTGGCTCTACGTCTCGCGTGTGCCTAGCGTATGGCATGTCATCTCGGCCACCGACGGTGGCAGCCTTCTTGGCCGAAGGCTCATCCGTGTGAGCAGGTGCGGCTGCATCACTGTTCATGGAAACAGGGGGAGATGGGATTTTGAAGCTATTGGCTGCCTATCCATGCATAGCCCCTCCACCAAATTTATGCAAAGAAGCCCACTGTCATGGGTGTTACACATCCGAATGGGAATTTGTGTATCATTGGAGGGCATCCGAATGTGTTCGTTCCCAAGTCCTTACAGATTCCTAGTTGTGCTTGGGCATACGGCGACAACAGCAATGGGGCGGTGCTCTTGATTTCGTGAGAATGTAGAACACCTGGGACTCGAGCCTCACCGTCTGTTCCCTTTTTAGAGAATGGGATCGTTCGGATCCTGGGGTCTCCGTAGCGCCGCTAAGCCCTTTGAAAGTGCGGGATCCCTCGGGGGAGAGTCTCGTGCTGAAGCCTATCTTGGCGAGCTTTTGGGTTGCGTTGTGATTAGTCCGCTCGGTGCCGTGCACCGTCGAATTGCAACCTTCATCAAAACCTACATAAACTGCATAAATTCTAAATATCTACTACGGGCAAAGCAGCCAAAGCGAGGTGTGTGTCGGTAACCCCGTTCGACATAAGAGCCACAAAGCGCTGCCTCGACGATCGTGACCTTGCTGCGGAGGAAGCCACCTCCCAGCTGTGGTTGGCAGAGCTTTGGTCATGATCCTTCAAGGCATCTCGATATAGAGGCCTTGGTCACGAAGTGACCTTCGACGGTTTCGCGAAACTGCTCGAGAGCTGGAACCACTACCTCTATGGGCAGGTCTTCACGAGTTCAGCTCACTATGGAGCGAAGTAGATCAACATGCATTGTATTCGCTTCCTTCACCGCTGATGCTATGTCAGAACGGGCCTTTCTTTCATCCTGAAGTTGTTCGTCCAATAGCATCTTACCAAAGTTTGCACTTCAACCTACTGGCCTACTCGTCTTCCTACTAGACCCAGTCCGCTCGGTGGCAGTACGCAGGCAAGTGGCAGGATCAAATACCGGCTTCTCTTTCTTGGTCTTGGCAACCGTACCGCACTTCTTGCATGTGCGCATGCCGATGTACGCATTACTGCCAGAGTTGCTAAGCTCCTTACAACCACCCCGGCATGGCGCTCTCGCACCAGACGATGCTAGGCTGTTCGGGTTCAGGCATTGGCCTGTGACTGAGGGGATGTTCCCTACGAGTAACCTCCGTCGGGTCCGAATCGTCAACAACGAAATATTCTTGAACCCAGTTCAAAAAGTCTCCGGGGGCCTTAGACGGGCACTTCTCTTTCTGGCGCCTTCAAACATACCCCGGGTAAGTATACAATACCCGCTCAGAACCCCTTGTGTTGGCCGCTAAATATCGTCTGACTCCCAGGAGGGCACTATCACGCATTACAGCGGATGCTGCGGACTTGCGAAGTTGCGGGGACATAGCTCCTCTACCTTTGCCCGAGCTAGAGGCGTCCTTAGTCCGTCGCCGGCCGGCGATGACTTCAGGGCGAGGAAACCTTGCGATTCCGAATAGGAATTGGAAGGTGAATAATCTCATCATCGGAGTCATCTCGGGCCAATAAACTATAAACCCCTGGCGCTTGGGGTTAGGGGGTTTTGGTCGATGCCGAGGTCGCTGTGGCGTTGGTGCAGGAGCTGATGTTTTAGGGGCTGGTCCTTAAATCTGCATTCCACGTCTCCCCCAATGGCCTACTGCATCGCTGCGCAGGCATCGGCTGCGAGCCTTGAGCTCGGCAAGCTTCGCCTTTCTGTCCGTTATGCTAAGGTCGGACTTGAGGACTGTCCCACCTGTCTTCCCTTTGTCCTTACCCTTGCCTTTGCTCTTGCCTTTTGCCTGATTGAGCGTGTTCGTGGCTGCGTAAGCCAGCTGAACCGCTTCTGCGTGTTCTTCTCCAAGGGTATCTTCCTCAAGTTCCGAGGAGATGGCGGCGTAAGCATTAAGCTGCGTCGCTTCATCTTCGCCTTTGATCCAAGCGTCGCCTTCATCAGCTAATCTATAGCAGCGTCGGCATCGTGTTCGTCTTCTGGTGGTACACCTTGCTCAACATCGGCGTCCTCTTCGCCGTATAGCCGGATTATAGTCGTAGACAACGACACCGGTGCAGCACAGAACTGGAAAGAATTTTTCAAACCCTATGTGCTTACGATTGTTGTGCTCACTGAAGCACTGTATTTTCTCTTTCCTGTTTCACTTCGACCGACCCAGACTTCGGTCTGCAAAGCAGAGGAGTTGGAGACGGGAGTCTTGTCCACCACTTTCTCCGTCTGCTGCTTCGAGGGGTCAATGCGTTGGGTGCCATGGCCCCCTTCACCGCCCTGAGCAAGAAAGCAACAGCTCCGCAGGTCTTGAAAGGGAGAGCGCTTAGGAAGTGGGAGGCGTGCGTCGGTGCAGTTTCGCTAGGGGACTTCCGCTCGCGGATGAGAAAAACTCACCCGTTTGAAACTTGGGCGGGGAGCTTGTTGGTTTTCTCCCCCCCCCCCCGAAAGTGTTTCACCAGGTAGCTGAGGGGCAACCACGGCGCTGATCCTGACTGCTGGCTTGGTCGAGCAAAAGATCGCCGTTCCCTCGAGTCCGACGGACCGTCGTAGTGAGTCGCGACCATGCATGCACGCGCGGCGAGCGCTACATTAGCTTTGTGCTTCCCGCCCCTGCCTTCTCCGCACCACGGTAGACAACCGCGGGTGAGCAAAATTTCCCCTTTCTTTTAGGCTGGGAGCTCGCCGGCCCTCGGGGCCCCCCAGCGTTTCACCAGTTAGCTGTGGGGTAACCATAGCACGCTGATCCTGACCGCTGCCTCGGTCGATATAGAGGACATAACGGGATTGCGGTTCCCTGCAGTCCAAAGATCTATGATGAACAGGANNAAGATGTGTGATGAACCGGAATCGCCAAATGAGGGGGCGTGTTTAAGATATATGAAAACCGGAATGGCCAAATGAGGGGGCGTGTTTAAGATATATATATATATATATGTTGCATCGGCAGCAGCATGGCCAAACGACGGGGCGTGTTTAAGATATATGATGAACCGGAATGTGGGGGCCTGTTTAAGATGTGATGAACCGGAATCGCCAAACCAGGAGGCGTGTTAAAGGCATATGATGAACCGGCATTGCCATTATGGATGCCACATACTGCAACTGCCAGTACTGCCACCCCAAGCAGCCTGCCCCTGGCACTGCGTTTCCCCGTTTGATCTTTTTGATCCCTGCTTGATGTTGTCATCCGAAAAATGGTAATTAGATTTTTTGGTCTTTCTTTGACTTGTTTTGGATCCTTCAGCATGTGGGACGGAGTAAGGGCATGGTCGTTGCAGGCTTTCGAGGCTGCAACCCTGCGCGAGAGGTGCTGTTGACTGTCATTCCGTGTTGCGAGTCGCGTTTCTTGTGTTTTTCAATCTATCGCAGGCCGACGGTTGTCACGTGCAACGCTCTCATCTCTGCCTTTGCAGAGGGCTCTCAATGGCCCATGGCGCTGCAGGCATCGCAGCTCTTGCCCAAAGCCACATCGGTCTTGAGAACATGCACACAGGTGCTTCGCAGCTTGCCCGAGCGATCTTTAACACCCACCGTGGGGAGCCTACGGGAGCCCAAAACAGAGGATATAGCTTTGGAAGCTTTACTTTAGCTTTCGCCCACAGACTCCAAGGTCGTCACCATGAATGCGGCCCTTCATGCCCTCGCTGGAGGCAGTCACTACGCAGCCGCCCGAACGCTGCTAGGACTGGGCGCGGACACTTCAGATCTCGCTGCGCTTCGTCTTGCCGCCTTGCGGTCGCCATCGACGATGCCTCTTTATGCCTCTTTGCAGGACGAATGCCGGCATGTCAACTCCAGCCAGACTGTTGGAGCTTCACCGCCGTGATGACTGCCTGTACCAAAGCGACATGTGGCATAGCAGCAGGACTTGTACGAACGAAGAGGGTTTCAACTGCTTTTCCTCGTCAGCTCCGTTTTTTTGCATATGGTGCTATTCCGAGGTTGGGAGGCAACTTGCGGCTTGTCCACAATTTGTGATTCAGCCAGAGCAAGCTGGATAGTCTATGTGTGACTGTCAGACCCAGTCTCGAAATAAGTCGAGGTGAGCTGCTGACGGAGATGATGAGGAAACAGATTAACCCAGGTGCAGCTCGCAATGTTCTTTCTGTCCGGGGCTCTCAAACGGAACAGTTGCCAGATATCTACAGCATCAACAACATGATGTCAGCGTTGGCTGCCTCGCCGAGATGGGAGGAGGATCGATACAACAGTTTCTGACAACGAGATGAGCACATGTCCCACTCTGTGCAGACGTGCCTGCAAGTTCAGGCATTGGTCCTACTCAAAAATATGCCGCGACTAGAGCTGGCATCTTGCTTGCGGTTTATGGCGGTATGTTGTTTCCTGCGATGGCTGCTGTCAGATATGCCTCCATTCACCTCGAGGCTCCAGATGTGCTGAGCTACGGTGCCGTTTTGGCGGCACGCATGCAGGCAGCTTGCTCTTCTAGTTTGGCAAGATACCATGCTGAGATCTTTTGTTTCGGAGCACACGTTCAGGTCCGGTCTCTTTCGGGTCAACTCTGAATTCAGCTGCTTGATTCGACTCGGACATACGGACAGGACGAGTACTAGCAACACTTCTGCTACTACTTGGTTCTGAACTAGCGCAAGAGCTGACCAGTTGGAAATCCCACCACATTCTGGAAACCCGCAAGATCAGAAAGTTGAGCCTTAGGCCCTGGGCCTGAAGCAGAGCGGGATGCCGTTGAATAAGGAACTACACCCTTGGAAGGCCGTTGTAGCCGGTAGGGCTAAGGGGCTCCGCAGGTTGCTCGCGTGACGAAGGCTTGCTCTTGAAATCTGTTGGGCGCCAGGCTGCAGTCGGTGAGGCGAACCTGGCAGTGCTGCGAGGCGGCGGCTTGTCAACGGAAAGCAGTGCTGGAAGCAATCCTTGGGCAGTCCACGTCAGGGCAGGCATGATGCCGTGAAGTGATGAAGCTCTACAGCGCCCCCACGCTGCGTTTGTGTCGGGTGGGCTATTGTTGTGGTGTAGCATATGTGTCCCAAGCCCAGCCGCAGGTTACTTCGGCATAAAGCCTCAGCCGTGCAGCATATCGGAGAAAGCATCTGAGGTGCCGTAGCTCCAGAGAAACTTTGTGGTCAAGCGGTTAAGGCCGCAGACAAGGACTCCATGCACGTGCTACGACTGCTACGAACGAGGCACCAGCAGCCAGGTCAGAGGTGCTGACAAGCACCAGCGCGCGAGGCTTTAAGAAAAGCTTGAGCGTCAGCTTGCAAATCAGAATGCATTGAAAATTGAGCTGTCTGTTCGTTGTTCGTGAGCTTACGTCAATTTCCTCACCACAAGACCGCAAGGCCCCTGGGCTCGCACCCGGAAAGCGTGACGAGGAGGAACCAGCAGATTGGTGCATTAACGCTGAGCGGTGCTGGCAGTGCTGGTTCTTTCTTGGATGCTCGCCAGATCTGCCTCCCAGACACACCAGCAGATGCTTACCGCGAGCCAGGCACCCAGCCTCCGGCTCTTTGCATGTGCCAAGCTGGGGACAGTGTCCCAAGGTCCGAGGCCATCTCGCGACCTTCGCGAGGGATCTTGGAGGCAAGCCCACCACTTCTCTGCCAAGCTATCCGCAGCTATCCACAATCCTCTTTCTGTGGTTGCCGGCATGCGATGAGGAATCCAACAGATTCAGCTTGCTTTTGGACCTCCGGCATGCAGTTCGCACAAGCCGGCCCGGCTCGAATCCCCAAGCATAAAAGATGCTGGTATCCGGTGTCCGTGTATCGACAGCTCGGAGACGTGAGACGTGATGCGACATGCAATGTGGTCGTGGGGCCGCACACCGCTGGAGTCCGGAAGAGGCTGCGCAAGAGACAGAGACTTCATGTAGAGCATAGTAGAAGCGAAACGTCTGCGACGTAGAGCCGGACACCGGCAAGCCAGTGAAGCATAGTGAAGCTGTCAAAGGCGCAACTCATGGCCCCATCCATGCACAACGGGAAACAACCTTCAGGGCGCTTTTTGTGCGCTTACGTTGCACGGGGGGCCGCTGACCCCAAACCGCGACTGCTGAAAGTTAAGGAGGCTGGCCGGAGCTGCCGAGAAATCGCCGACACCCGGACCCTCTCGTGGGACCGTACGTAGGATTTTGGGATGACAGGGGCGGTGGGAGGCGAGGGGTGAGCTGGGTTTCAGGCTGATTCCGAGCCCTTGGAAAGCCAGTTTCAGTTCCCTTGCCGGACACTCCCTCTCAAGGCTGCCGCTGGCCGTGCAGAAGCTGCGGGACCAGGAGCAAATGTCCGAACCGCCATAACCTCTCTGCATTTCTCTGCGCTACGCTATGGCCGCCGCTTTGGCTGCAGGACTGACTGCCGGCTCGACGGTTCGAGTGCAAGGTCTCACAGGCGACTCGGTCCCTGCCTCGGGCTGTCGGATTGTGCAAGTAGGGCAATGCCAATTAAGTGGGGCATTGGGTAGGCTCTTGCCTGTGCAGCAAGTGGATCATGGCGTCACGCTTGCTAACCCGACTGAGCATCATGTCGGCAGAACAGGATGTGCTGCCGGAGACGCTTCCCATTCACAGATGTTTGATCTTCTGTTCTTTCGTTTGACTTTCCTCGTGCCTGTTGAGCAATGTTGGATCATCCACGATTCTTCTTGGCGAGTGTTGTTTCGCTGAATAACAAAATTATAGAAAATCACAGTCAGATACTCCAATTCCGCCTAGATGAGACGGAGCCCAAGACTTTGCAGCCCTTGCTTGTTGAGGCCGCAAGGCTCAATGGCGAGAAAGGTGCCCGATGCCTACACGATGCACTGGTCCTCAGGTTTCACAAGCCACATGCTTTGAAGTCCAAGCGCTTTAAGGCTCTCGAAAGCTGGAATGCTTCAACCAATCGCTGGACGCATAGACCGCAAAGACAGCATGGTCACTTGCTGGCATGTCGGGGCAGGAACGTTCGACTTCGAAGTGGGGAAGTGAAGGCCATACGCCCCGAGAATCTGGAGGAGGCCCCCTGGCCCTTGGACAACTTCAGCGGTGGAGATGTGTTTTGGCAAATCAGCACTAGCTCAAATGGAGGGCAACTGTGTCGCCAGGTCGCTGGGGGCTATGGTTCACAGAAGGCTGGGCAAGACCGTGATGTACAAGATGTTGTGGCTGCTCGTTACGTTTGCGTTACGTTTGGAAGTGTGAAGCCGGCGACTTGCCTCAACACGCTCTTCATGTCGCTGACCGCTGCTCACACACGGAATGGAGAGCGAAGTAGATTTCTACAGCTTGCGACGCGCGAATGCTTGCCTACGTACCTGCCGGGGTTGTGTAGCTACAATAGTGTCACTGTCTATCGAACATTCGAGAGTCAACCGCGTGAAGCTGCATACAGTGGAGACAGAAAGGCCTCGTTGAGCTGTGTCGTTCTTTCCTTCATACATGACGACGCTTTTTTGCGCATCCTCGACCTTTGGGTTTCTGTCAGGCGCCAGCAAGCACGGCTGAGTCTCTTCAGGAGTTCGGCTGCTCCGCTTGCCTGCCCATGTTAAGAAGTTCGTGCAGCATGTGCAGCGAGCTGGTCGCAGCCTCCTTTCTGCAGGACGACCCGCCTTTGTTGGAGGCTTTCCTGATGCACGAACTTGAAAAAACCATGCACTTACGGCGCCGTTGTGAGTGGCAGATATGGAGCCGACACCGCGACGACTCGGAGCGAGCCAAGGCCATGAGCTGAAGAAAAGCCCACAGCCACCCGGGGCCCCCATCCCAGCCGTCTCGGCCCCAGGCAGCCAAGAAGCTTCTCGGGGGCATCGACGCGCGCGCTCCTTAGTTGCGTCCCGCAAGTCTTGCGTTTGCAAGTGAAGCTCAGGCCACTGCAGAAGCTGGACCTCACGGTCCCTCCCGAGCTTCTGGAGCAGGCAAAGCGGAGCCGTGCAGGCGGACATAGCCGGGGCGGTGCTTGCTGCGCGCTACTGGCATGTGTGTGCAGATGATGCTGCTGATGTCGATCCCGACTCACGTCTGCTGGCATCGGTCTGGGCCCAGAACCAGAGCTGAGCAGCTACTGCAGGCAGGACTGTCTCAGGTTCAAGATGAGCGGATAGCCTTGGACGACTTGGATTCCGACCTTCAGCCCTGACCTGACGCAGGGACGGAGGGAGGTGGTTTTCGTGCAGAAAGAAATGCTCAGGCTCCGAGCTACTGGCGTCACCACTCGGCGCCCTGTGTCAAGGTGGGGGGAGTCAAAGACAAAAAGCACCCCACAACTAGTCAGTTCTTGCGCTCCAGGCGGGACTGAGCCCCACCAGAACTCTCCACAGAGGCAGAATTTTTGTCACAGTGGTGTGGTGGACAGGCCGTGAGCTAGCAGATCTCAGTTCGAGAAGCCTTGTGAGGTGGATTCAAAGGAATCGTAGCGTGTCAATGCCTGAGCCTCCTGAGCCAAGCCGACGAGGCACAGCACAGCACACTCTGCTTCTAGTGAGAAACCGGCGAAGAGCGCCGGCAAGCAGTGCAACAAGAATCAATGGTGTGTGCAAGACAGCAGCTACCCTGCTGCTCAGTCCGTCGCAATACCAGTGCAGCAGAGCTTCGCCCTCTCCTGTTTTTGGCTCGCCTGTTGTAGCTTCACAGCTTGGCTAAGCAGTCATGTCTTCTTTGTGCTTACTCTTCAATGGGCACGACAGTGTTTTCCATGCATTGTTCAACCTATCAACCTTTCGCATAAGGCACATGGTGCATAGAACCACTCTAGAGATGCAAGATCATGCAAGTGCATTCACACGTCGCAGATGACAAATGTATGTGCTGCGGCGGCCGCAGTGCTTCACACTCCTGTACACTGCCTTGTGCAATGATAAACCCAGTAGCCCGCGTCATGGCTTCTTGCATTTCAGACTCGAACATGCACTGCAACCATCCCCACGTCGCATTGAAGCTGCTTAAGTCTGTCCCGCCAGCGGGGGATGCGCCGGCGCAGCCGCACGAGGAGCCCACTGAAGCTTCAGCCACGCCGACGGGACAGCCGACCGCCGCGCCCTTGCTGTTGCTCCAGGTCTGCTTTGCTTTTGTTATCGCTTTCCTTCAGCTGCCTCAGTCCGTTGCGGAGCCGTGGTGGTCGTGCCGAGAACGACCGTGCTGATCGGCGGCGAGCCGATGCCTCAAGCCGCAGGGTGCCCCGCCTTCCCCCGGAATGACGGCCCCGACGAGCTTTTGCGACGGATTCGCCTCTGCTGACCCGAGTCCAGAGAACGCCTTCAGCCTCACCGGCTCCAAGCTTGGATTCACTCGCAGATGCACCACTTTGTGCTCCGTAGTTCGAGGTCGAGCTCTCGATCCGTGGGCCGCAGGCAAACTGCTATCAGGCCAGCCACAGGGGCGGTGTCTTAAAAGAGGCCCGGACCAGAACGGGGACCCTCTTCAGCAAGCAGACGAGCCGCTGAGGAAATTATCCTCCCCCCACTCATGCAATGTCATGCCCAGGGGCAGGGCTGGACGATGCGTGCTGGGCGTTTGTTGCATCAGCATCGGACACGTGGTCTTGAACATTGGCATTGTTAGCCAGGACAAGGTCTGGATGCATCTCGGCGACACACTTTCGTACCCAATTCCTATCTGACAATCTCGACAGTTTGCATCACTAGGCACAGTTGAGAAATTGTGCCACACCTGGATGGGAGAATCACTAGCCTAGCAGTCCCGCAGAACCACAAGACACACGATCGATATGAGTCATGTGATTCCATGAACTGCAGCCGGTATCGCAGAATACAGAATAGCGATGTCAGCGGAAAGAGGCACGTAGAACTCGGAGTGAGCTTGTTGGATCAACGGCATCGATGCTTCGATGCCGTCCTTACTTGCTAACATTGCAGCAGCGATTGATACTGGTGTTGGAGCGGGAAATGCATCGGCCAAACACTGGCAAACATGGAGCGCTGGATTTGCTAAGTAGACCTCCTAGGCCCGCAGCATTCAGAGGGGTGTACGTTATTTCACCAGGGAAGCGCTTCCTCGACGTCGGCGGAATGATGAGGAGCGAATCCCGGAGCCAGCGCCGGAGAAGGAGACGGATGCAATTGCAGTGGTCGTTTTGTGTTGTGAAGATGGCAGCTGGTAGGGGCAAGTCCGGGGCAAGCTTGTTTTGAGGAGGCCCGCCCTCGGCGGAGCAAATGGGACGATCGAGGCTTGGGACCGTAAGAGTTCTCTTCGAGATGAGCTCCGACCCTGTGCAAGGAGACGGCAACTCCCCTTCAACCCAGACTCAGACGGGTTTACCGGACTGGCTGAAGGAGAAGACAATAAAGGACAAGTGCCTCCAGAGGCCATTGGTTGTGCCCTGAGGACTTGGAGGGCCCCCTGTCCGGGAAGCCAGTTCCGCACCCTGGCCTGCACCGTCGGAGGTGAACTCAGCCGCATGCCACGGTACTTTTTTCATGCTGCCAGCACGTGTGCCCATGTTTTCTGCATAGCTGAGGCAGATTGTGGTTCCAGGCCCAACGACGAGCAGGTGCAGAGAGCGAGAGCGGCACACCGTCCGAATTGCCACGCGGTTGCGCGATTGCTGCACCGATGTCAGGGCACAGCTTCCAAACTTGCTTGGGCAGAGGCTCGACGCTGCGTCACAAGTAAGAAGAGGTTCTGTCCGACTTTGGAATATGTTGTTGCGGCGCAGTACTCAATTGCCAGCAGCTGCTCCCTGCAGGCACAAAACAATGATGCTGAAGGCAGTGCAGATCAGAGTCCTTCTTGGCAGAGGAGGTGAAACAATCAAAAGCATTTGTTCTTGCCCCAGCAATAGAAAATAACGCAGAGTGGCGAAGAGCATTTGTGTTGCCGTGCACCGGCCAATCAGGCGAAAAGGCGAATGCAGAGATCAAAGTAGATCACGACCGCATTGCCGATGAAGGCGGTTGTTGCAGCCCAAAGAAGTGTCAGTTTGGCACTGGGGCCAAACCGCCCTGCCTCAAGGCGAAGTCACCATCGTCGGGGAGATCGAAAAAGCCGAAGTCCTCATCCGAGAAACTTTGGCGGCCAAAGGCCGGAGCGGAGCGAGTTTTGTAGCAATCTGGAGAGAGCATCCGTTTGGGGGCTCTCTTCGAGATGTCGCCGCGAGTTGACAGGTTGCCCGCTCCCTGAAGATGAGGCATGACCTGGCCAGCGTGTAACCTTAAGCACCGCAGGACGGAGACATAGGCAACTGTTTGTATCATGGGTAAGAGTGACTGCGCGAGGCCAATCAGCCCGACGAAACAGACCTCGTGGTCCCGCCAGATGTGGTAGGCTGGGCTGGCTCCAGCTATGGTCCAGAAGTGGCTCAGACTACACACAGCATGGGAGCAGGGCTCTTCATCGGGAAAGGTGGCGAGCATGTCAAGGCCGCATGCTTAGGAGTGGAGTTTTCCAGCTGAGACATGGTCTGTCTTGTGAATTTGGAGGGACAGCGGTTATGCTGAGGCCATCCGAGAAGCTTGTGGAGGAAACCTCTTCATCGGAGTCATTCCTCCTGCTCAAGGGAATGGACCTCACAAGATTCAGATCATTGGGGATCAGAGAGCTGCTGGGCTGAGTGAAGAAACGTGCTGGAAGTAGTTCTTTAGATGCATTGAACACTCTACTAAGGAAAAGGCTAAAGCCATGGTGCGCCAGCGGCTGAAGGCAGCAGTCAGCGACGGCGTCAAGTAGCAAACTCTTTGGTACCACTGCTAGCTGTTATGACCAGGTGGTTTATAACAGTTATGGCATGGCGAGCAGATCATGGTACTGCAATGTCCGAAGGAGCTGGTGGACACAGAGGACAAGAAGATCCGGCCGGCAGAAATTCCGGCTGCCGGATGCATTAGCCAATTTCTTCTAGCCCACAAGCCAAGAAGCTAAGCCGCAAGCCCTCGGCCCTAACCTCTAACACTCTAGAAAGGGCCGGGCAGCCGGCAGAGAAGCGACAGTGCCTTGCGGTTTCCGAGGTTGCAAGCGCAAGCAGGCTGGGCCTTCTCAAATCGGAGAGCGGGCATGAGCGGGCATGAGCGGACCGAGCACGCGCGAATCCGGTGAGCCCAGGCAAAGCTTTGGTCTAGGCCCAGGCCTGGCCCCGCTCAGGTCAATTTTTCTTAGATCGCGCTGCCCATCGAAGGCCTTGGGCCTCCGCTTCGGCCTGGCGTATCGGCACCGGGTGTTCCCATGCCTCTCCCCCGTACGGTGCCGATGCGGCCCATCACGCCAATGGTGCCCCTGAATCCGGTGAGCCATGTGAGCGCCAGTCCCATGGTGAGCCCTGTCCTGGCAAGCTTCGGTGCACCCAGGGGCCCCGTGGTCCGCCCCAGAGCGCAGACACCCCCGAGCGCCCCGAGCCCTTGCCTCGACAACATCCCTCCGGCGCAGCGCCTCTTGGCCCACGTGCAGCTCGGCCCTCGGCCATCGGCCGGAGTGGCCAAAAATTTTTCTTCGCTTTTCCCTATGTCCCGTGCTGACCTGACAGGAGACCGGCATCGGAGAATCTGATGCCTGATGTTGCGAGCTGGGGCACCTTCGGTGCTGGATTTGCTCTCGGACAGCTCAAGTTGGCAATACAGCTTTGCATAGACTCGTACGATGCTGCTTAGGCCCGGAACCGTTCCAGGGTGTTACAGAACCGGAGGCAGAGGAAGCTGAGGAGGCAGAAGACCAGCAGTGCGCGGGGCGGGTGCTTCGAACCTCTGCGAAAGTGTGACTTGCAGGAGAATCCCTGGCTCGGAATCGCATCTTGGACCACGAATCTTGACAGATCTCTCGTGCAAGTTGCTGCTTGCCACACAGTTTTTAGATTGTAGACATCGTATAACAGTCTAATCCCAGCCCAGAAATGAGCGGCTGCAGAGATGTCTGCAAATCGTGGGATGTAGGCCGTCAGCATGTCGAAAGCTTGCCTATTCGGGCCACGACCGCAAAGGTCCCAGAGTGCGAGCTTCCAACCTGAGCGAGTAAAGCAGATGGTTTAGCTTTCAGGGCCTGTTGATAAATCTTGGTTTGAGAATCAACTAAGCACATGTAGGAGCAGCATTCCGTTGGCTTTCCGGATCCCAGCTGCACTTGTCCAGCACCGAACATCACCGAACAAGAAGGAGTCTCACGAGCGGAGTCGAGCGGATTGCCACTCTCCAGGCGGCATTTGCTTAAAAGTGTCCGGCAGCTGTGTCTTGATTTTGGGTTGGCAGTGTTTGGGTTGGCTGTGGCCATATTAGGCCGTCAACTCTGTCTTTTTTGTCTGGCTGTAGTCGGTTGCTAAAACCCATCTCAGCCCCAGGTGCTAACCGCAGCACACCCCAAAATCCTAAACCCGAAACCCTGAGCCATAAAACCGCAGACCCCGCAAGACAACACCCAAACACCGAAGGCAGAAAATCTTAAACTCCAAACCACGACCCTAGCTCCTAAAGCCTGAGACAAGAGCCCTAACCCTCTGTCCTGACCCCGAACCTAAAGCCATCACCCCATAATCCCAACCGTCAAAACTCAGCCGCTAAACACCCAACCCTAGACTCGAAGCCCCTCACACCGAGGCCCGAAGCCCAAACCCGAACAACAAACTCAAAGATTAAACCCGAAGCCCCAAAACTCAAACCCAACCCTAATTACGAAGAAGGTGTATGCTAGTTCAGGTGACTACTACCGTTGCATGGCTCAAGCAAAAAGTGCAGCGTGAGTTGTGCGTTCTTGCACTATGCATAGGTTATCAGCCGTAGCCTACTCGAGCCATACCCAGGTTGCTCCACAAATCCTGCAGGTCGAGCCGGAATTTCGGAACGCCCCGTACCGGTGAGTACTGGTATTTCCGATATCACGATGCCAACTGAGGACGGTAACGAAGAAGTGAATCCAGAAGCTACCTGTGTGCCCTTAGGTTAACATTCTCGCTCGTACAATGTCTCTTTCAATCAACAAATGATCGATGCCAGTCGAGTGATCGCTGATCAGAATGCATCTCCTATGGTGGCGCTCGCTGCAGAGGCACGACACAGTGAAATCATCGGCCAGTTGAGCAGGGAGCATCAGGAGCAGCTCAGGTAGTTGCACAATGAGGGACATTCAGAAGTTTCAAGGTTGAGAAGTGAACTTGATCGAGCAAACGTGACACTCAGTATGCAAAGGGCTGAGATGGGTCAGGGCGCAGCAAAGTTCACTGACACTGAGTATGCGAATCAGAATGCCTTGATTGAAGCTGGCATTCATGTATGGCATTCTTGTGAAGTTTGGCGGCCTCAACACGTTCTTCCACTGAAAGAGTAGCCGAGAGTTGAGCATAAGTGGCTGCCACCTGTGTCTGCATGAAGTCAAGCTTGGCCCTGTCCTCTTGCGTATACGGCATCCAGAGACTGCTACTGCTCCGAGTGCCAATGAGCGAAGAGGCCACATCCACCAACAGCTGAGACAGTGCATCCCAGGAGACTGCAGGCGGCGGCAAATCCTATGAACAGTAAATACTAGCTTCCACCCCTGGTACAGTAGTGGAGGACCCACGAGTGGTTTTGGCCGCTAAACGCGGCCGGCGAGGCCCGGCAGGCGTGGCTGTGAAAACTGGGAGAAGTTTGGTCAACCCGTCGGCGCCCCCAGCATCAAGTGCGTCTGCTCTCTCGTTGCCTGGATGAGAGGAGCGGCCTCTGATCCAACGCCGCTGCACCGCAACAGAATTACCCAAGGCTTTGAGCAAATCTTTGGTGCGACCAACCAAAGTGACATGTTTCAGTGCTCTCCATTGTCCAGTAGAAACATGCATGCCGTATTCACTGTCGTAATCACCGCGACACTTACAATATGACTGTGTCTTTGTAACCACTCTAAAACAAGCCAAATGGAATAGAGCTCAGCCAAATTCAGTGAAGCCGCGTTTCGTTTCGGTTCGCTTCGGTGTCTAGGATGGGTTTCGACTCAGTTTCGGTTCGCGCGGTTCAGTGCGGTTCTTCTTGCGGTTCGGTTCGCTTCGATTCAAAAAACCCATCCCTCCACCCCTCCGTCCAGCTTCCATCCATCCACCACCCCCTCCGTCCAGCCATCCAGCCCCCAGCCCACACCCCGCCATCCAACCCTCTGTACGCCCTCCGCCACCAGCCCTCCCCCCTCCATCCAGCCTCCATCTACCAGCCCAACCGACCCCATCCAACCCTCCATCCACCCACCATCCAACCTTTAGTTGTTTCTACCCCCACATCACCATCCCCCATCCCTCCATCCACCCTCCATCACCAACCGCCCTCCATCCACCGTTTACCGCCCCTCCCACCACAACTTCCGTCCCCCTCCTCCACCCCCATCCAGCACCCTCCTCCACCCTTCATCCGACCTCCTCCATCCCAGCACCCCCCATCCAAGCGCCTTCCATCCAGGCAAGCCCCCTCCATCCACCAACCTTCCCAACGCTTCCTTTATTCAGGCAGTGTCCATCCAAACGCTCCCTTCCATCCGCCCTCCATCCAGACAGACCTGCAGCCAACCCTCCGTCTCTCTATGCAAGCATCCTCCATCCAGGTACTGTTTTCCGTCCTCGCCTTTTTCACCTCCATCCACAGCCTGCAGTGGCCTTCCAAGCTGGATGGAGGATGCTTGGTTCTGCAAGTCCTTCAAAAACTGGATGTGCGTGGCTGGAGGGAGATGGAGGGGTTTTGTTGGATGGGGGGCAAGCGCTTGGATGGAGGGGGGGGGATGGATGCGGTTTGCCTGCATATGAAAAAGGCAGATGGAAGGTGTTTGGATGGAGGGGGCTGGATGGAGGGATGGATGGAGTGGTTGTTCGATGTCGGGTGTCAGTTCAGCGGTTCGCGGTTTTTTGCGGTTCACAGGGCTGGACTCCAGGGCTGGACGGTTCCTGGCGGTTCGGTTTCGGTTTGCGGCCTTCCTGCAAATTGTTGGACAGTTGCTGCGAAGAATCTGCTTCCTAAACTTTGCTGCTAGAGGCATCGCAGGAGCGTGCATTAAGCCACATGTGAACGCCAACGGCCGCACCAGGCTGAATGATCCCATGCGAAAGCGGAGGTGTAGGAACATCGAAGGCCTTAAGAACTTCCTCTACTTTGTTGCCGAACTGCTCACGAACCGCCTGAGCTTGTTGTGACGAGCCGCGAAAAGTCTCCATGCGTAGCTTTTGGTCTACAGATCTGGGTCGAAGTCGATCCTTCCAGATTTTTGCTCTTGTCTTGCGGGCTCTATACTTGGTAAGGTCGCCCAGTCGAACGCTCATGATCTTTTCATGCGATGATCTGCAGTGCCCGGCACGCTGGGGATTCTGGGCTGAACCTGATGCGCCCTGGACTGATCAATCAAAAGCCAATCAATCTCGTACCACACTTCGGTTGCTGTGTGTAGCCAGGTACCTCGAGAAGACACCGGCGACCGCACTGTGTAGTGACCAACCATTCAAGAAAAAGATTGCCCCCGACCGTAGTGGCCGGTTGCGCAAGCCCCTGAGAACCACAGTGAGGTGAGGGCCCGTCTCCCTTGGCCACGTGGCCATTCTTGGCCATTCCAATCCCCTCCCCATAATTGTGTGCATTGCCTCTCAGAAAGCTGGTGGTGTTGAAATTCATATTGCGTATGATGCGCTCTTTTGTCTCCCACACGGTTGCTATGTGGGGTGTAAACAGCTGTAACAGAAAGTTGGTGCTCGCGGTGTGGAAAGATGACCGTCAAAATGCAATCCGAATCCTCAGCACGTCTGAACAGCAACTGCCTGCCCGCCTGTTCCCGGGCCAGCGCCAGACCGTTGATGAGGACTACAGACTACAGCCACTCGACCGCGAACCACAAAGCAGTACTCCTCGACACAATAGACCAAGGTTTCCGATCTAGAACTGCGCATCTCTTGGAGACAGCATAAATGTATCTTGAATCCGCGCAATCCTAAGATGAGATCTCTCAACTTGTCTCGATGTGCAATCAGATCAAGCCTCAATGACTGCACATTCATGGTGGCAAAACTAATTTGATTCTCAGGGATTGTGTAAGCTGGCCTTTGCTGCCGCCTACGCCACGTCCTTCGGCCGCAGAAAAACTCAGAGGAGAGATTTTCCCATGAAGGGAGGATGCATCAGTCACAGTCATCGCACCGCGGAAAGGCTTGCCAGTTTGGGTGATCGCCAATTGAATGGCCTCATTGCGAACACCCGATTTGCTCGCCGCATGCCGACACGCTGTTGCGACCTACTGAGCCATCCTACCCGCCGCCCCGGAAGGGACGTGCCTGATGTTGCAATGGGCCAGCAGCAACCTCGCGAGCCCGAAGGACCACCCCCCCGCAGCAAACATGGGCATCGCAATGTGTCGTCGATTCGAGGGGGAACCCGATCGACGCATCCCAGCCAAGCTTCATTTGGGCACCCCTCAAGGCCAGCCGGGACCGTAATGTCCCGCGCGGGATGGAGGATCGAGTGATCGAGCCATTCCACGTCAAGATCACCCCGATGACTATTTGCTTTTGGCCCCCGAGCACATCGGTTGCTACCGCGTCGGCTGGAAAGAGACTCAGAACGAAGTCCGGCTCTACTGGGGCCTGCGATCTGTGCAGAGCAGTAGCTGCTGTAGCATGCATTGCTTTCATGTCTTTTCTTCGCTCCACCCTGGCAGGGTGGACTGTTTCTAGTCCACGTTTTGCCTACCGGAAGGGACGGCCCACGTAAAGGGCTGACCTGATGGGCGACACCGCCTTGCGTGTTCATTGCTTTCATGACTTAGAGCTCTGCTACGTTTGAAGCGTAAAACACCAGTCTTTCATTTGCTTTCACTCGCAGCGATGTGTAGTCTCTGGTACTTTTACTTCCGCCTGTCTTCTCCGCCCTAAGAGGCGCGGGGGGTGTTTTGATTGTAGTTGTATGGTAGTATAGCTGACTACTGCCGTTGCATGGCTCAAGCAAAAGGTGCAGTGCGATTGGTGCGTTTTTGCACCATCTATACCCGGACCCAAGCCCTAGGAAACCGCAAACCCAAAAGCCTTAAAGCCCCAAAGCTTAAATCCGCCCCCGCATCCCAGACCCCAAACGTCAAGTCCAGCAAGCCATGAACCCAATTAACGAAACGCCGTTAACACAAAATCAGATGCGGTCAACTCAAAGCAAAAGATGCCTCAGAAAAATCAAAAAAGCAGGGCAATCCGTACTATCTGAAGAGTTTGTGAGTTAGAAGTTTCAGGCCATTCAGGAATTGGATACTTAGTGGCCTTCTATGGCCTTCTTCAGACTGTGGATCTGCTGTGCAGTACTGTCCCACCAAGTGTCGCATGACTGTGATCGTAACATGACTGTGATGCATGTGGCTCCAGCCTGCTGAAAATTGCGGGCGCACCCCAGCCGCCTGGATCAGACTTGGGCCGTAGCCGGAGCTGGCTTTCTAACATTTTCTAACAAATGGTTGCCCGAGTTGCGACTTCACATGGACGGCATTAATCGTGCAATGGTGCAACGTTTGCAGCCAAGGCCAAGGCTGAAGGCCTGCGTGGCCAATTCGCCTTTCGTTTTTGTCGACTCCAGAATCCATACAAGTATAGAAGTTTCTCGATCGCACTGCGCCAAATGGAAAGGCTTGTCACAGGGCATTCAGCCTTGCTGCATGCAAGACGTTGAGTCCTGACAGCACTCAGGCTTCATGCAGCGACTACGGTCGCTGCTGCTGCCGCCGCTGCTGCCATTGTTGCTGCCACTTCCAGCAGACGCGGTAGGTGGACTTGCCTCGTGGACCTTCCTGATCGTTGAAGTTCTGACGTAGTCCAACGTCTGCTTGTGGGTTTGTGCTTGCTTCACTTGCTTCTGTTCCGGGACACTGACGCCCTGGCACTGGCAGAAACGCATGCTGATGCAAGCTCCTTGGTGCGCCGCGAAGACAGCCTCAAGACTGCTGCCTGGCACAGACGTGTGCGGATCTTTTTGAGACGTGTAGTGGAGTGGGTGTCTGTCGTTGCATTTTCCTTGCATCCTTCTGCAAGTATTTGGACAAGGAAGCTGATGACTCGCATGACTCGCACACCGAAGCCTTCTTCGGCAGGACCTCTGCCAGATGGTGACAGTCACTGAATACTGAATCAGACGTTTCTTGCTCAGGCCAGACAGGATGATGGAGATGGAGGCCTCCAATTCTCGACACACTACGGAAGCGGTTCAACTTCACGGTAACAGGTTGGACCACTCGGAAGCATCAACAGCAAGGCAGGCCTCGCTTTAGCAAGCAGGATGGGTAGGTAATGGCGTCTGACCCAGACAAGGAACTGCCAGGCCAGATCCGCCGCCAGGATACCTTACGCATTGCTGCTTGATGGCTGCTGCTCTTTCAGTGTCATCAGTGATGAGTCGCTGCCCGCACCATGAGGACTTCGTGGCAGGAGGTGCAGAGCACGATGACGAGCAAAGTCGCCTGGAGCGTCGACTCAATGCCTTTGCCAGGTGCCTCCTTGGCAGAGGCGCGTGCAAAGCCTCGCGAGGTGATGCCCTCACCTCAGTTCAGTGAGGGTGCCAGGTTCCTGTGCCTAAACGTACCATTCTCCTTGCAGAGGTTCGGCATTTTCTGCAGGCAGGCTGCTGTTGACACCAGCACATGTTGAGTGCAAACTAGCAGCTCATGCAAGGCGTGTGTTCGACGTGGATGTCATCAAAAAGACCTGGACAGGACAGCAGCTGTGCCCAGCAATTCGGACTTCGCTTCATCAAAAATGCCTGAGCCGAGCGAGACCAGAGCGTGCCTCCTGCTATAAAGGAGACATCGTGCTGACCGTAAGCTGGAATGACCCTGAGGTGTCTCAGGCAGGGGTTCCAGCAGTTGCCAGCAGAGCCTCACTAAGTTGCAACTACATCTGTTCAGGTACTGCCTGTTGGCAAGGAGGATACCCGATACTCTACAGATGATGCAAGGACAGACTGCAGACAGAAGACGACGATGGCTCGAAGAGCCAGCAGTCAAGCAGGTCATTTGGTGCCTGTTCTGTCTAAATTTAGATCAGGACTAGGCCTTCAGAACGGCACTAGAGTTTGGCATGTAGTGTGAGTTTAAAGCTTCGGGCACAACTCGCAGCCCCTGCAGGAAACTCATTTGGCTGCCAGATATTGGAGTCCGGAATTCAGCAGCTTTAAGGAGCATGCCAGATGCAAATTGCAGTAGCCGGCGCTAGGTTACAAACCGGGATTTCAAGAATGTCGAAGTCATCTCCTCCAGTGTGAAGATCTGGTCCTCGGGCTGGGCAACAAAAGCAGGGCCAGGGGCCAGGATGGGCCAGGGCCAGGGATTTAAGGAGCAGGCGACGACGCAACAGAGAGTGTGGGGCAGGTCGAACGGATGCTCGTGACGATGACGAACGACTTTGACACCTCAGCCGTCGTCTTAGGACCTTCTTGCGACATGCGGTCTTCACCGAGCACGCCGGTTTGAGGCATATCCTTTCGACCATCAGTCGCTGCAAGTCATCGTAGCATCTGAGAAGCTGATGGCTGATGAGTTGGTCGGAGCCTCGGACCGTGAAGGATGCGACACCTCGCAGATCTCTCGCTTTTTCGCTGGAGCGGAGGTTCTCAAACCTCACACAGACACGACACTGATTGGAGCCTCTCGTCCCATGAGGCAGCTTATGGCTGAACATCGGCATACTGTTTCAAGTCAAGGATGCGAAGGGGTCGTGCACTCCAGCTGAGGTCAAGGATGACGTGCTGACCGGACTCCTTTCTGCAGTCTGGAAGGGCCTTCGAGAGACAGGGAGGGGCTGGCTAGGCTGGCTAGGCTGCAAGATCCAGCAACAAAGCCTCGTTGCATGAGCCTCCGCAAAGCTAGTGACCGCAGCCCTCGGTCGGAGTTGTCATGACGTGAGTGAGGAACTGGCTTCGGTGGCACAGAAGGAGTGTTGCCATGCGCCAGCGAAAAGCAACCGCAAGTATTCCATGTTGAACAGCCTGGTTAACAAGGAAGCATGACTGGCAGGAGCAAAGCCGAAGTATTCCATTTCCAGCTTCAAAGAGACGGATGCCTTACTTGCTCGGGCCTCAGCTTCGGTGATCGTTCCAGGCCATGAAGTGTCCTAAAGTGTGCTATTGTCCGCAGCCGCGCCTTCTTATTGCAAAGGTGAAGAGCCGTGGACTGTTTGAGATTCAGATAGCTCGTGATTCTGCTGCACTATGACGGAATGTATGGCCTCCGGAGTTGAAGACACTCTCCTCAAATTGAGGTGGTTTCGGAGGAGCTGGACGACAGATCTTCGGACCCACGCTCACCTTGCTGGCTGTGTCCTACTCCGTTTTCTACTTTCCCCTCGTTCCTCGTCGACAACAACGACACTTCTACCACATACCCCATGCTTGGCTTCTGTGAGGTTCCAGCCTTTACCATGCCACGTGTTGCTTCGAGCGTCATCTCGCTGCTGGGTGCCTCAGCAGCAGTTCATTCGATTTTCAAGAGTGCTGACGCTGACAGCCATGAAGCATCATTAAGCAGTATTAAGCAGTGTCGAGGCGAGATGACCTTGCTGCCTCTCGGCCGAACAGAAGGATGTCAGTTCGGTTGACCCTTCTGAATCTCTGAGGACCAAGGCGCGGGTGCCGGACTCGTGGACGGACGTCTATATGGAGATGGTCTGCCTGCTGATCGGCTCCGCGGTACCGATTTTTCAGTCAACACGAGCTTGTACATCTTTGGAGCACGTGCTCAGGCTCTGTGAGTGTGCTGAGCCTGTCCATGGAGACTCTTGGCAGAGTAAAAAGAGAGAGACAGAGTGTCGCTGCAAAAGGCAACCCCGTGGCAGCAGACTTTCTGTTTAGCCGAGCCTTCCGGGGACGAATCACCCGGGGGGAATGTCTAAAACCCCGCTGGGACCTGCGGGTGCGCGTCCGCGCGGGGGGGAGTGGGGGTTTCCCTTGCTCCTCCTGTCCCGGTAGAGAGAGAGAGAGAGAGAGCCATTTTGGCTCAAGTCGTCTGCCGGGTCTCTCCTTTGCCGGGGGGCCCGCTCAGCAACGGCCTCTTGGGCTCGGG